>SJYX01017283.1:111695-123344 GCA_006410675.1 Oreotragus oreotragus | reverse complement strand
GCTGAGCGCTGAAGAATTGATGCTTTTGAACTGTGGTGTTGGAGAAGACTCTTGAGAGTCTCATGGACTGCAAGGAGATCCAACCAGTCCATTCTGAAGGAGATCAACCCTGGGATTTCTTTGGAAGGAATGATGCGAAAGCTGAAACTCCAGTACTTTGGCCACCTCATGTGAAGAGTTGACTCACTGGAAAAAACTCTGATGCTGGGAGGGTTTGGGGGCAGGAGGAGAAGGGGACGACCGAGGATGAGATGGCTGGATGGCATCACGGACTCGATGGACGTGAGTCTGAGTGAACTCCGGGAGATGGTGATGAGTAGGGAGTCCTGGTGTGCTGTGATTCATGGGGTTGCAAAGAGTCGGACACGACTGAGCGACTGAACTGAACTGAACTGAACTGAGAAGTTATCTGGTCTAACCTCTATGCTGTTCCAGGGTCAACTATAATACTCCTATGTATTTGTAAGGATATTACATTTAATAATGATTTAGCCCACTAGTTTCCTATCTTGACATGCCAAAATGAAAGTTGATATTCAAAATTAACAAATCAGAAGATAGCAGAAGAGGTGCTTAATATTTCATGACATGTAGAAATGTAAATCTCATAGGTAGTAACTAAATTACCAAAACAGTGCTTCAGAGGATATAGAGGAGAAAACGGGGAGGACAGGAAGAAAAAAACAACTGATGCTTTTACAATCAATTTGTTCATTAACACTTAAAAATGAGTTTTTTTTTTTTTTTAAAGAAAAGGATGAAACAAGAGAGAAAGTAAAGACATGTTTAGTATAAGTAATTTGAGAAAGCAAACGTTTCCTTATTTAAAACAGAAATGCCTACATGGGGAAGAGAAGGGAACGGCAGAGGATGAAATGGTTGGATAACAACCAACCATCATGTCCACCAACTCGATGGACATGAGTTTGGGTAAACTCCGCGAGTTGGTGATGGACAGGGAAACCTGGCGTACTTTAGTCCATGGGGTCACAAAGAGTTGGACACGACTGAGCGACTGAACTGAACTGAACCTACATAAGAGGCTAACACAAAGTTGTAATCAAAAACAACTTTCAGTTTCATCCACCTCATTAGAACTGATTCAAATGTATTCTTTTGAATGGCTGAGTAATATTCCATTGTGTATATGTACCACAGCTTTCTTATCCATTCGTCTGCTGATGGACAGCTAGGTTGTTTCCATGTCCTGGCTATTATAAACAGTGCTGCTATGAACATTGGGGTACACATGTCTTGCAATTCTGGTTTCCTTGGTGTGTATGCCCAGCAGTGGGATTGCTAGGTCATAAGGCAGTTCTATTTCCAGTTTTTAAGGAATCTCCATATGGTAGGCAAAACCAATACAATATTGTAAAGTAAAAAGAATAATAATAATAAAGGAAAAAATAAAATGGAAAAAAAAACAACTTTCAGCTTGAGTCTTCTTCCATTTGAACATATACATGTATAAATATATATATATATATAGTACTTATCCTTGCATTTTCTTATATACCTTTAATTCACAATCAAACCAGTTCTCAGTGTATATTTTGACCTTGCAAATCAAAAGATTACTTATTCATTTTAAATGACTTACATCCTCAGTAGCTCTGGGCTTTGAAGAAAAATTCTTGGGGTCTCTATTATGTTTTCCTTTGTTGTTTCTTTTTGCTTGGTTTCCCTCACAATGAGGATTTCAGTCATTTGGAATTAAATAGCACTGTCTCTTTAGATAGACAGGAATAGTGAAAATGAGAGGATTCTGGATTAATACTTGAGTATCAATAGTTTCTGTATCTTATATTATTGAAAGATTACAATACTTGTTTGTTTTTTTTTATACAGCCATATCATCTTGACCAGATGTCTTAGATTTGTCTGTTCAAATATTATTTACACAAAATGCATTCATTGATTCTTATACACACATACACACACACATATACAGACATTCTTACATAAGCTATCTCAGGCACTGAGGACACAAAGGTATTATAACAGTCACATTTCATTGGTACATGATACACGCCAATGCTAAATGAAATAATCAGAAAGAATCCCCAAAACAACCATGTGAAATGTAAATAAGTTACATGGATATTTAACTTTATCTCCCAAAAAAAAAAAAATTGTTATCACTAAATTATACATGGACATATTTTCTCAGATTAATTTTAAATTACTTTGAGTGAGACTGAATATGTATGCCAATTCATTTCTATATTCTACAAAGATATTCTAATTATACAATGGGTACAATAAGGAGCAGAAATTAACCCAGAGCTTACTCAGGGGATGATCTTTTATTTACAGAGTGACTATTTATTTATTCTCCTCTTAATATCTCTAAGTCCCTCATTAATTTTCCTTAAGCTTCCAATTTGAAATGGAGTTGCAATACCCTAAGTTCATCTCCTCAAAGGGCACCAAGAATTTAAAATAGTATGCTATGCCCCAAGGCTGTATTCTAGGACTATTAAGCACATTTTTTCAATATTACTAAAGCACATAATGAACTGTTAAACACTAATCAAATATTTAAATAAATGTATTTCACTGGATGATGCTATTGCTAAGAACTATGGTTAGTTTGTGAATCCATTGATTAAATCCACTAATTATTTTAACTGAGCTATTTGATGGATTCTTTAATCACAAAGCATTTGTTAAAAAATTTGAGAACCATGAAATAATTTTCTGTTACTTTAAACGAAATTTCTTCAGATAAAAATGCTAATTAAAAAGCTTAAAACTTCAGAAAAATTTGTACTGACAATTTGTAATAGTATGTAAGACCTAAAAACATGTTTTGGAATATTTAGTTACAGTACTTACACACATCGGTTTCTAGAAAAAAAAGTTATATTTAATTGAAATAGCCACAAATTTAGCTAGTCGATAAAAAACAATAATAATAATACATTTTAGCTGGCCTCTGGAAAGTTGTGTTTATATATATTGAAATCTTTAAAAGAAAGCATTAGAGAAAGAGAAGTAGGTACTCCACCAGAAAAGACTGACTTTTATGTTTATCATTGAATTAAGGACTTGAGTACCTAACTGATTCATGAAATAACTCCTTAAAATATTTTTTAAACCATTTTACACATACTTCTTAAGGATTTCAATTGTTCCAGGCACCGGGATACATACATCTTGAGAATAAAAACCTTTATCTTCCACTTCAGACTTCAAGTGAGAGAAATGTGATCTGGTTTGCATTTTCTTCTGCTTATCCTGTAAAAATATATTTGCTATATTTTAAAGTTATCATGTGAAGGATAATAATGTTTCTCTCTGAGAATTACACTTGAGAGAAAGGAAAATGACACAGATGAGATTAATCATGTAAAATAAACTTTTATATTTTTAAATATTTATTATTCCTTCATGTAAGGTGTATGAATATTTGGCATTATGTCACAATGTGAAATACTTGCTTTTCCCACTAAATTCTAAATGATCTCTGATCTCTAATCTTGGTAGCAATATTATTTAAATTTACAAATTAAAAATAAATGAAATCATTAATAAAATATTTGATTATCAATGATATATTTTATTAAGTATATATCTTAGGTTTCAGCAAGCTTTTGGTACTTGAAATTTTTTCAAAGATTGCTTCTTATTGCTGTGTATAGTGTTTTAACTATAAAATTAGGGTTATTTCCATCATTGAAAAAAAATAAAGTATTTTTAATACAGTTACAATTTAAAAATCAAACTGTTAAGATTTTGAACAGATCTTCGAGGCAAAATAAATAATACAAACACCAGAGAATTGAGAAGAAGAAAGTACAAAGTCATAAAAATAGGCATAAGTGGGTGAGATTAAATCTCAGGAAGAGTGAAGAAAGAATTAGCTGAAATAAGTAGGTTAAATGATGTATATCAGCAAAACTTCCCAAGTAAATAGACTAACGGAGTTCTGTGCTCCATCAAATATTGAGAAATATATGTTAAATATATTATATCTATTATATATATTTTAAATTAGATATAATTTCATAAGATATGTTAAAAATACATTCTAGTCTTTACGGGAAACCTTGGGACTAATGTAGAAACGCAGGCATCACTCTGAATCCAACACTCTGGATCACAATTGAATCCAACAATTAATGTCTTTTAGTAACTGAATAATTAAGAGACTTGAATTGTTAAAGATTTAGTGATGAAGTAGGCATATTGTAGGACTGTTCACATATCAAATACAGAAAATTATCTTCACTTACAGACTGTTATTGGGCTTCCCAGGTAGCACTAGTGGTAAAGAACACACTTGCCAATGAGGAGATATATGAGATGCAGATTGAATCCCTAGATCAGGAAGATCCTCTGGCAGAGGGCATGGAAACCTACTCCAATATTTTTACCTGGAGAATCCCATGGACGAAGGAGCCTGGCAAACTACAGTCCATAGGGTCACAAAGAGTCAGACATGACTGAAGCGACTTCACACACATGGACAAGTAGAATATTATTAGTGTCAATATTTTTGACTGGAGCATATAGAAAGTGAGTCGGTCAGAATTCATGGCAATGTGTCAGAATTCATACCACTATAATATTATAAGGTAATTGCTGGTGCTGCTGCTAAGTCACTTCAGTCGTATCCGACTCTGTGTGACCCCATAGACGGCAGCCCACCAGGCTCCCCGGTCTAGCCTCCAATTAAAATGAATAAATTTATAAAAAAATAAAAATTAGAAATGTCAGAATATATGGTAACAAAGAGAAAAAAAACATACAAACCAAAGGGTAGAATCAAAATGCTCAAAAATATTGTATGATATCAGTTATACTTGGAAACTGAAAAATACAAACTAGAAAATATAACAACAGTGAAACAAAGCAGACTCGTAGATGTAGACAATTATCCTAACTAGTGATTTTCAGTGGGTGGGGGGTTTGGAGAGAGGAGAAATTTTGTAATAACCATAAATGGAAAGTAATTTTTAAAAACTGCATAAAAAAGACAATAGAAATGGTCAAAAAGTTCAAAAGGAGGAAATAAAATATTAAAGGCAATAAAGAGTTTTAACAGACTTTGTTGCTAGGGCCAATATTCAACTGAGTAGCCTCAAACACTCATGAACAATAAGAAAAATCTCATTAAAGCCTTGAAGAGGAAACCTTCGAAAGATGTTTATCTCCAAGTCACAGGGTTCTTTTCCTAGTCTTCTCTTTGTAAACCTAACACTTCACTCTTACTTTGGATATAGGGAAAACCTTATAGAGTCTACTTGTGGATATGAGGTCTCATTATTATCAATAGTTCATTGTAGAACTAGATCTCTGTCAATAGAAATGGTCCTCAATAAATACGATTTTTGATGATGGGTTAATTTTCCTGTCCTCTATCAGATAGACAAGAGTATGATACACCTATGCCAGGTTTATGGGATTACTCAAAACAGAAATGATAAGACCCTTGCCTTTCAGTTCAGTTCTTTCACTCAGTTGTGTCCCATGCATTCCAACCCTAAGGACTGCAGCATGCCAGGCCTCCCTGTCCACTAACAACTCCCTGGGGTACACTCAAACTCATGTCCAATGAGTCAGGGATGCCACCCAAATATCTCATCCTCTACCATTCCCCTCTCTTTCTGCTTTGAATCTTTCCCAGTATCAGGGTCTTTTCCAATGAGTCACTTCTTCACATCAGGTGGCCAAAACATTGGAGTTTCAGCTTCAGCATCAGTTCAGTTCAGTCACTCAGTTGTGTCTGACTCTTTGCAACCCCATCAATTGCAGTACGCCAGGCCTCCCTGTCCATTACCAACTCCCGGAGTTTACTCAGACTCATGTCCATCAAGTCAGTGATGCCATCCAGCCATCTCATCCTCTGTCGTTCCTTTCTTCTCCTACCCACAATCCCTCCCAGCATCAGAGTCTTTTCCAATGAGTCAACTCTGCATGAAGTGGTCGAAGTACTGGAGTTTCAGCTTTAGCATCATTCCTTCCAAAGCACACGCAGTACTGATCTCCTTTAGGATGGACTGGTTGGATTTCCTTGCAGTCCAAGGGACTCTCAAGAGCTTCTCCAACACCACAGTTCAAAAGCATCAATTCTTTGGCACTCAGCCTTCTTCACAGTCCAACTCTCACATCCATACATGACCACTGGGAAAACCATAACCTTGACTAGACGGACCTTAGTCAGCAAAGTAATGTCTCTGCTTTTGAATATGCTATATAGTTTAGTCATAACTTTCCTTCCAAAGAGTAAGCATCTTTTAATTTCATGGCTGCAATCACCATCTGCAGTGATTTTGGAGTCCCCCCAAATAAAGTCTGACACTGTTTCCACTGTTTCCCATCTATTTGCCATGAAGTGATGGGACCAGAGGCCATGATCTGCGTTTTCTGAATGTTGAGCTTTAAGACAACTTTTTCACTCTCCTCTTTCACTTTCATCAAGAGGGTTTTTAGTTCCTCTTCACTTTCTGCCATAAGGGTGGTGTCATCTGCATATCTGAGGTTATTGATATTTCTCCTGGCAATCTTGATTTCAGCTTGTGCTTCATCCATTCCAGCATTTCTCATGATGTACTCTGCATATAAGTATTTATTCGTCCCACTGTTATATGTCGGAACTGTTACTCCTTTCCCCATTTGGAACCAGTCTGTTCTTACATGTCCAGTCCCTATTGTTGCTTCTTGACATGGATACAGATATCTCAGGAGGCAAGTGAGGTGGTTAGGTACTCCCATCACTTAAAGAAGTTTCCAGTTTGTTGTGATCCACATCGTCAAAGGCTTTGGCATAATCAATAAAGCAGAAATAGAAGTTTTTCTGGAACTCTCTTTCTTTTTCAATGNCTATTGTTGCTTCTTGACATGGATACAGATATCTCAGGAGGCAAGTGAGGTGGTTAGGTACTCCCATCACTTAAAGAAGTTTCCAGTTTGTTGTGATCCACATCGTCAAAGGCTTTGGCATAATCAATAAAGCAGAAATAGAAGTTTTTCTGGAACTCTCTTTCTTTTTCAATGATCCAGTGGATGTTGGCAATTTGATCTCTGGTGCCTCTGCCTTTTCTAAAACCAGCTTGAACATCAGGGAGTTCACAGTTCACGTATTGTTGAAGCCTGGCTTGGAGAATTTTGAGCATTACTTTACTAGCATGTGAGATGAGTGTAATTGTGTGGTAGTTTGAACATTCTTTGGCATTGCCTTTCTTTGAAATTGGAATGAAAACTGACCTTTTCCAGTCCTGTGGCCACTGCTGAGTTTTCCAAATTTGCTGGCATATTGAGTGCAGCACTTTCACAGCATCATCTTCTAGGATTCTAAATAGCTCAGCTAGAATTCCATCACCTCCAATAGCTTTGTTCATACTGATGCTTCCTAAGGCCCTCTTGATACATTCCAGGATGTCTGGCTCTAGGTGAATGATCACATCATTGTGACTATCTGGGTCATGAAGATCTTTTTTGTACCATTCTTCTGTGTATTCTTGTTACCTCTTCTTAATATCTTCTGCTTCTATTAGGTCCATACCATTTCTGTCCTTTATTTTGCCCATCTTTTCATGAAATGTTCCCTAGGTATCTCTAATTTTCTTGAAGAGATCTCTAGCTTTTCCCATTCTATTGTCTTCCTCTATTTCTTTTCATTGATCTCTGAGGAAATCTTTATCTCTCTTTGCTATTCTTTCTTTGGAACTCTGCATTCAAATGGTATATCTTTCCTTTTCTCCTTTGCCTTTCGCTTCTCTTCTTTTCATAGCTATTTGTAAGGCCTCCTCAGACTGTAATTTTACCTTTTTGCATTTCTCTTTCATGGGGATGGTTCTAATCACTGCCTCTTGTACAATGACACAAACCTCTGTCCATAGTTCTTCAGACACTCTGTCTTGCTGGGAGCCAGCGTGAGGAATTCCGCCCATGGCAAAGGTCATGAGGAAGGAGGCTTCGGCATACGCAAAGGCATGATCAAGCCTGAGGAAAACCCCTGTTCCCAAGCATCTACCCCCAAAACCAGAGTCTACCTACTTTACTGTTTCATGCTCTCACCTGTACCTCTGACTTTACGGGGGGCTTACCTCCATTACCTCTCTCAGAAAAGGAATAAATGTGCAGCTCCAAGTCAATAAAAATTCCTGGGTGTGACAATAGTATTTCAACTTAGGAACTCCTCTGAAGGTTATCTAGCCTGCCTGTACAGGTTCCTCAGGCCACATGTGATTGTTTACAGCCTCCCAACCATGAGAGGCAGGAGATGTTTTAGACTTACTAAAGGCAAATTCTTTAGGGAAGTTAGAGATTATTAGTATAGTGGGTTGGTTAGGAATTATATTGGTGAAGGGTTTCTCATTTGTGGTGCCAATAATTGCTGCTAATTCCCTGCCCTGGGTGGGACAAGGGTGTCTCAGGTCAAACCTCTCTGCTGGCAAACTAGCTTGTGTGACAGGATTATCCATACTCCTGCCACTATGCACATGATTGTTTACTACCTCTCAACCATAAACAGCACAGAGAGTTTGGAATATTTTGAGAGTCTTAATTAGCATAGGGCTTTTCTCATCATTGAGTCAATGATTGCCGCCAGGCCTCCATATCCTTAGGCACCTGAGAATATATTAATCAATGTATTTGGAATATAGAAAAGGAAATATAGTAGTTTTTGATGTTAGCAACACTAGACTTTTTTGAGTTAACAAATTTTCTCTTTTGTTATAGATCACTGTACTTTGGTATAAATCACTGTGTCCTTGCTATGTAAAAATGTAACTTTATCACTATCTTAAGACTAAATAGATCTTAAGGGGAACATTGGTTTTCATTTTTGGGGCTGATGTTTGCTGCTAAATCTCCATATTCCTTGCCCTTATAATGAATATAACTAGCATATAGGAGAAATAAGTGTTAACCTTTAAGATTAATCATGTTAACCTTTCTTGATTGTGACCCATTATACCCTCACCCTATAGGAATGCAACTTTATCTGCTACCTTCAGAGGGTGGCGCCTGGTTTAAGAAAAAACACCCTTGGAAAAAATAAGTTTTTTTGGTTATCAGAAAGAAATGATCATAAAATGTCAGCAGGCCTCATGGCCATAAGATGATGTAAAACCCCTAAAACCTTTTTTATACGTATATGTGAAGCACCTGATTTTGACAAGGCTCAGGTCTGCTGACCCCCGCGTGACTCTGAATTTATCCCTACGTGTAACAAAAGGTATATAAGCAAACCTGAAAAATAAAGTAATCGGATCAGTTTCTGGAAAGACTGATTCTCCCATGTCGTTTCTTTCTTGCTCCCCATTTTCCTGGCTGAATTCCCATCTGGAATGTGGGTACTCACCAAGCCTGCTAATTTTGCCTGGGCTTCTAAGATTGGACCGGGGAGGCCTCAGTTTCTCCTCTCCTTCGGGAGAATGGAAAGACGCCTGTGGCCTACGTAGGTGGTGATTGGTATTCCATGTAAACCAAGTTATTAGCCTCTTTTTCTCCACTACACTACACTATCCGTTTCTAATCTCTCTATGTATCTGTAACTAAATAAGTTTTTTCCTAGGATGCCTACTCCATCTCCCCTTCAAATTACCCTGGATCCACCGGGGCTGGACCCCAGCACTGTCTATCAGATCTAATCCCTTGAATCTATTTTTCGCTTCCACTGTATAATCGTTAGGGATTTATTTAGACCATACCTGAATGGTCTAGTGGTTTTCCCTACTTTCTTCAATTAAATCTGATTTTGGCAATAAAGAATTCATGATCCGAGTCACAGTCAGCTCCCAGTCTTGTTTTTGCTGATTGTATAGAGCTTCTCCATCTTTGGCTGCAAAGATTAATCAATCTGATTTTGGTATTGACCATCTGTTGATGACCATGTGTATAGTCTCCTCTTGTGTTGTTGGAAGAAGGTGTTTGCTATGACCAGTGCGTTCTCTTGGTAAAACTCTATTAACCATTGCCTTGTTTCATTCTGTACTCCACAGCCAAATTTGCCTGTTATTCCAGATATTTCTGACTTCCTACTTTTGCATTCCAGTCCCCTATAATGAAAAGGACATCTTTTTTGGGTGTTAGTTCTAAAAGGTCTCGTAGGTCTTCATGCATGCATGCATGCTAAGTTGCTTCAGCCGTGTCCAACTCTATGGCAGCCCACCAGGGTCCTCCGTCTACAGGATTCTCCAGGCAACAATACTGGAGTGCACTGCCATTTCCTTCTCCAGGTCTTCATAGAATCATTCAACTTCAGCTTCTTCATCATTACCAGTCAGGGTATAGACTTGAATTTCCATGATATTGAATGTTTATGCATTGGAAATGAAGAGAGATCACTGTGTCCTTTTTGAGATTGCATCCAACTCCTGCATTCCAGATTCTCTTGTTGACTATGATGGCTATTCCATTTCTTCTAAGGGATTCCTGCCCACAGTAGTAAATAAAATGCTCACCTGAGTTAAATTCACCCATTTCAGTTCATTTTAGTTTGCTGATTCCTAAAATATCAATGTTCATTCTTGCCATACTCTGTTTGACCCCCTCCAATTTGCCTTGATTCATGGACCTAACATTCAGGTTCCCATGCAATATTGCTCTTTCCAGGATCAGACTTTGCTTCCATCACCCGTCACATGCACAACTGGCTGTTGTTCTTGCTTTGGCTCTGTCTCGTCCTTCTTTCTGAAGTTGTTTCTCCAATGATCTCCATTTAGCATATTGGGCACCTACCGACCTAAGGAGTTCATCTTTCAATGTCCTATCTGTTTGCCTTTCCCACTGTTAATGGGGTTCTCAAGATAGGAATACTGAAGTGGTTTGCCATACCCTTTTTCAGTGGACCACATTTTGTCAGAACTCTCCACCATGACCCGTCCCTCTTGGGTGGCCCTACACAGCCTGGCTCATAGTTTCATTGGGTTAAACAAGGCTGTGTTTCATGTGATCATATTGGATAGTTTTCTGGGATTGTGATTTTCATTCTGTCTGCCCTCTGGTGGGGAAGATAAGAGGCCTATGGAAGTTTCCTGATGGGAGAGACTGACTGAGGGGGAAACTGGGTTTGTTCTGATGGGTGGGGCCATGCTCAGTATATCTTTAATCCAACTTTCTGTTGAAGGGTGGGGCTGTCTTCCCTCCCTGTTGTTTGACCTGAGGCCAAGCTATGGTGGAGGCAATAAAGATAACCTGGCAACCTCCTTCAAAAGATCTCATGTGCACACTGCTGCACTGAGTGCCCACAACCCTTCAGCAGGCCACTGTTGACCAGGCCTCCACTGGAGACTCTTGGGCACTCATGGGTAAGTCTGGGTCAGTCTCTTGCGGGGTCACTGCTCCTTTCTCCTGGGTCCTGGTGTGCCTAAGGTTTTGTCTGTGTCCTCCAAGTGTCTGTTTCCCCAGTTCAGTTCAGTTCAGTCGCTCAGTCGTGTCCGACTCTTTGCGACCCCATGAATCGCAGCACGCCAGGCCTCCCTGTCCATCACCATCTCCCGGAGTTCACTCAGACTCACGTCCATCGAGTCCGTGATGCCATCCAGCCATCTCATCCTCGGTCGTCCCCTTCTCCTCCTGCCCCCAATCCCTCCCAGCATCAGAGTCTTTTCCAATGAGTCAGCTCTTCGCATGAGGTGGCCAAAGTACTGGAGTTTCAGCTTTAGCATCATTCCTTCCAAAGAAATCCCAGGG
>SJYX01017283.1:49399-68559 GCA_006410675.1 Oreotragus oreotragus | reverse complement strand
ACTGAGCGACTGAATTGAACTGAAGCTAAAATGACTGCATTAAAATATATTATCTGTTTCACTATTGTAACTGTTCATCCAAGTGAGTACAGATTTATAGAGTTTATTCTCCTTCTTTCCCATTGAATTATAAATTCCTCTGTCAATGACTAAACAGAAAAAGCATTTGAAAATGTGCTTCAGCTTGAGGAGGCAGGAGAGAATGTTATCAATACCTAACAAGTGCCAACGAATTTCTGCAAGATCAATTAGATATTTGATACATTTTCATTAAGACAGAGAGAACTAAATCATACATTCCATTGCTTAAGAAAATTTACTGGAATTAAATAGAAGAGATATTGAAAGTGAAGTCGCTCAGTCGTGTCCAACTCTTTGCGACCCCATGAACTGTAGCCTACCAGGCTCCTCCGTCCATGGGATTTTTCAGGCAAGAGTACTGGAGTGGGTTGCCATTTCCTTCTCCAGGGTATCTTCCCCATGCAGGGATTGAACCCAGGTCTCCTGCATTGTAGGCAGACGCTTTACCATCTGAGCCACCAAGGAAGTTAGAAGAGATAATAGTAGAATATTTTTATATGTTCTATTCTGAAGAAGTGATAGTTGGAAATCAAGTAAGGTCATGAGGAAGAGAGAGATTATTTTCCTTAACGTTTTTTCACACATTTCAAAATCAACTTAAGTAAGATGTCTGTGGACACATAAGCCGACAAAATAACACAATCAGATGACATGGAAAAAATATCCCTTCTCTAGATTTTTCCTGAAAAAATCGCTTCCTTTTTCTATCATATAGAACCACATAAGGAAGACAGTGGAATGTACCATGAATGGAATATAAAAGGGAGAAGGAACTATAAAAATTTAGGAGTCAAGAATGTCCCCTTCTTCTAGGCTTCACTGGTTAATTCTGAATATGCACAGCTAAAATTAACTGATATTTATGGGCAGAGAATGATTGGTACTTCTTTAAGCTCTTTGTAATGGTACTCTCAGTATAGCTGTAAAAGCAAAGTTAATCTTAACAGTCTCAAAAGTTAATTAAGTTGGTAAATCCGACTCATATATAAGATGCCAATGGAGTGTTCACATACTTCTTTGTACATTCTTTATGAACTCAGTGTAGGAAAGAGACCATGAACATAATGCTATAGTTCTGAATATTGACCTATTTACTCATTTATTTATTATTCCTGCTCTTGTTCTTTAGTCCATATTGATAATAGTTACAGAAAAGCACTAAGATAAAGCACAAAAGTTTTCCCTTTTTTTTTTCAGCTACTCACACAAGCACATTTAACACTGATGTTTTAATACGTAAATATGAAAACTTTCTCTTTTCAGAGCATAGTAGGAATAATGTAGTACAAATGCAGAAGTCAAGGTTTGTGTTTTCTCATCTGGATATATAATCCACTAAGAACCATTTTTTGAGAAAGCCCTCCTATCTCTACTGTACTGCAATGTCACCTTGATTATAATTGAAGGGAGCTTGTATGTGTTTATTGATCTGTTATTGAACACTGTTTTGTTTTTCACTGATGTGTTATTGTGTTCATATCACACTGACTCATTTTATAATTAGGTTTTAATTATTTTATAATTAAGCTTTATAATTAACACTTCTTTAATAGGATGAATAAAGATAAAATCAAATGGTCAAACCCAGGAAACCCGATTCCCAGACTTCTTTATGGAAACTTCAAGAATTAGTTTTGTTCTTTTCAGTTTGTTTTAAGGTGCTGTTTGTTTTAACCAAACCAGATATTTGGTTGTGATTGGGATTAATGTGAATCGAAGAAAATGGTGCATCCATCTAAGTATTTATTTTTTAAAATTCCAATACTGTTTTATATTTTGGGATAAAGAACATACACATCATTTGTTAGTTTTGATGGTAGGCATTTAAATATATTCATGTTATTGCAAATGGAACCAGTTGTTAAATGTAATCTCTTAATATAATTCTAGTTAAATGACTTCAACTGTGGTCTCTATCTTATAACTAATACTGTCAACTTTTTAGTTAAAATGGCAAAAATCTGACTTAGAATTACTATAATATGAAACTGTTCAGTTTTCAACAGTAACAAAAAAGAAATCAAAGAATAATGGGAATATATCCTCTAAAAGAAAGGGAACACATCTTATAAAAACTATCCCTGAGGGTGATTTAGACACTGGACTTACCAGGCAAAAACTTCACATCAACTGTTGTGAACATTCTCAAAGAGCTAAAGGAAATTATCAATAAATAACTAAAGGAAACCAGGAAAATATTTTTTTTAATAAAATGAGAATATCCATCAAGAGATAAAAATTATAGAAAGGAACCATATGAAAATTCTGGGGTTAAAAAGTACAATAGTTGAAATGAAAATTTCACTAAAGAGTTGAACAGAGTTAATAGACATATGAAATAATCAGTAAGTTGAATATAGGATAATTGAGATTGTTTTGTTTGTAGTACAGAAAGAAAAAAAAAAAAAATGAACAGAGAACAGAGCCTAAGGGATCCCTGGGAAATGACCAAGAGAAGCAACGAACATGATGTGAATCCCAGAGGGATGAGACTGAGAGAAAGAAACAGAAAGAGTCCTTGCAGAAAAGGCCAAAGAATCCAAAATCTGATGTTGACAGGCTATTTTAAAAACTTCATGTAGGATGAAAAATCAGGGAGATCCACAACAAAGAAAGAAGTTATCAAACTGCTGAAAGCACTAAGAATGAAAAAAAAAAAAATGCCAATGAAGATTTCTATTGGCAGATCCTTCAAAATGAAGGCTTAAATAGGGCGGTTAAAGGAAGTTTTTGGTTTAAAATGAAGAGACACTAGACAAAATCTGATGCTGGTAATCTGTTTTCTTACTGCCACTCCAACATTCAATGTATTTCTAAAAATCAAAATTTGGCTTGCTAATTTCTTTATTGTTCATTTGTTTTCCATTTTCTTAATTTCTTATTATGATTTCCTTCATGTGCTTATTTAATTAGATCATTGATAATGAGTCTTTTTCCTTTCAAATATACACATTTCAGAGAGTAAATTATACTACAAACATATCTTAAGTTGAATTCTATAAAGTTTATGACATCTTAAAAAAAGTTTATGACAGATTAATATACATTCAGTTAAAATATTTTCTAATTTACATTTTTATCTTTTTATTTACAGTATTCAGTTTCTAAAATTTTAGGAATTTGAACATTTCTAGTTATATTCCCCTATCATCTCAAGCTATATTCATAATTTTTTTTGGAAATTTAAGACACTACAATGAGATATCCTCTGTTTTTAAAAAGTAACTTTTCAATATTAAAGTCATGTTTTATACCTACCAATAAGGATATACCTGTTAAGCATGTTGCATGCGTCTTAAGAGTGCCCATAAATTCTATACAAAGCTCACTCTATATTTAGCATCATACACTAATCGGTATGGTAATTTTATTACAATTAAAGAACCAATATTGACATATCAGCTAATTTCCATATTTTTTTTAGGTTTCCTTACTTTTAACTAATCTTTTTCTTTTTCCCATGATCCCATCCAGGAACTAAACTACATTTAGCCATCTTATTTCCTGTATTCCCTCTTGACTGACAGTTTCTCAGGCTTCCATTGTTTTACATGACCCTGTGTAATGATTTGGTAGGATTTCCTCTATTTGAATTTGTATGATATTTCCCTCATAATTAGAATGAAGCTATTATTAGTATTTTTTAGTAAGTAAACCATTGAGGTAATTTGTCATGCTAATAACATCATATCAAGGCCAAATAATGTCCATATTTTTAAGTCTATTTTATCTTGATTCATTTTACATATTTTCATTTTCAATGTTTTATATTCTTATAAATAATGGTATGCTTTTTTAAATAGCATATTTTAATGATCTTTTAAGATAATCTTACTCATTTACACTAATTTACATTAGCTTTGTTCACTTAACTTTTTATAAGATATAACTTGTTATATCTACCATGAAACTATTTTTCTCACATAAATTTCCTTTTCTTTCTGCCATTTTATTCCAGATTCTTTTGGGATTGGTCATATGTAAAAATATATATTAGACTAGCAGAAATTTCTCACAGTATTATTCTCAGGTTCCACATCAACAATCTAGACTAAAAAGACCAAATAAAACGGAACAAAATGAAGAAAATAAAGTGGCAAAAATAAATGGAATTTAAAAGAGAACACAGATTTAGAAAACTCAACAAAGCAAAACGTTGGTTCTCAGAAAGAACTGTGCAACTAATAAATTGCTACCAAGACTGACAAAAGAACAAATTACCAACATCAGGTGTAAATTATAAGCAGCAAAAATATAATATGAAACATTATCATCAACTTTACACATCTAAATTTGATAACATAGATGAAATGCAGCACTTCCTTTAACTAAGGAATTTGAATTCATAATTAAAAAGCTCCCCCAAGCAAATTCCCAGACCCATATAATTCCACTGAAGAATTCTATCAAATGTTCAATGAGTTAGAATCAATTCCATGTATTATCTTGCAGAAAATAAAAGGAGAAAACATTTCCAATTTATTTTAGGACCATATTATGTTCTTAGTTTCAAACCAAATAAAAACAATACAAAAAGGTATAATATAGACTGATACCTGTAATCAAATAAGCACAAAAGTCCTAAGCAAGATTTATCTAATAAAATTCAGTAACATATAAAATAATTACTCATCATGATCAAGTGGATTTATTCTAGAAGTCCAAGACTGGTAAAATATCTGAAAATCAGTATAATCTGACATATTAACAAAGATACCCACTGCCAGTTCACTTATTCAACATAGTGCTGGAAATTCTAGAGAGTTTAATAAAGCATAATAGGGAAGATAAATAGCACATAATTTTGAAAAGAAAAAAATAAACCTGGCCCTATTTTCAGATGACGTGATTGTCTACACAGAAAATCAAAAAGTGTAATATATGTGCATAACTAATTGGTAAGTTCATTCAGATAGCAGAATACCCAATATACAAAAAATTTATTTTGAAACACTAGCAATGACCAAATGTACACCAAAATTAAATACATTATCATTGCATGTGCAAATGAAATTCTTTGATGTGAATATAACAAACATGTATAGGAATTTGATGCTGTGAATGACATTGGTAAGTCCAGTGATTAAATAAAAAGCACACTGTTTTCATGAATGGGAAGACTCAATCCTAAAATTGCCAATTTTCTCGAAAGTAATAAAATTTTAAAAATTGCTCTCAAAATCACAAGTTTAATTTATAGATATAGACAGGATTATTTCAAAATTACATGGAATAACAAACAGCACTATATAGCTCATACAAGTATATGCAAATTCATGACAAATCATCAGTTCAGTGTCATTCCGTTGCTCAGTTTTGTCTGACTCTTTGTGACCCCATGATCTGCAGCACGCCAGGCCTCCCTGTCCATCACCAACTCCCGGAGTTTACTCAAACTCAGGTCGATTGAGTCAATGATGCTATCCAACTGTCTCATCCTCTGTCATCCCCTTCTCCCACCATCAATCTTTCCCAGCATCAGGTCTTTTCAAATGAGTCAGTTCTTGGCATCCAGTGGCCAACATATTGGAGTTTTAGCTTCAGCATCAGTCCTTCCAGTGAATTTTCAGGACTGATTTCCTTTAGGATAAGTTGTATGCCCATAATAATTGAGATTGTTTGAAATTAATGGAGAGGTAGACATATAGACCAACGGAATTAAATAAAAAGTTGGAGATACACTGAAAAAAGTATGCCCACTCTGTGAAAGCAATTCAACAGAGGAAAGATAGTCTTTTAAAAAAATGAAGGTGGAGGAGTTGTACTCTCAGAGGTTAAAAAAAAATGAATCTTAAGTCTCACCTTACAAAAACGGCTCAAAGTTGATCCTAGACCAAGATGCAAAATAAAAGACTGTTTCATTTTAATGCAAAAATGGGGAATATTTGAGATTTAGGGCTAGCAAAAAAGTCTTAGATTTGGCAACAAAGTATAATATATAAAAGGAAAAACTGATAAATTGAATTTTTTAAAAAGCAACTACAAAATAGGAGAAAAAAATTCAAACTACACTTTTGACAAACACTAGTATCTAGACTATGTGAATAATGTATCCAAATTTAATAAGAAAAAAAGTTCCAATTACAAAATGGGCAAAATACATGAAAAGATTTTTGACAGAAGATGATATATAGATAACAAATAAGCACACAAAAAGATTTTCAACATCAGTTATTTGGGAAATGCAACATAAAATACCACAATGAGATGGCAGTATATACCTGAGTGGCTCAAGTTTAAAAAATAAATAAAGAAATAAAAAGCACAAACACCAAGTGTCACCAAGGATATGGAAAAGAAAAACAAAAAAACATCATACTATACTGCTGGTGGGAAAGTAAAATGGAAGGTCCTCTCTCGAAAAGACTGTTTCTTGAATGTAAACGCTAAATGACCCCAAAGGCAGCAATGCATTCCATGACACTTATCCCTAATAAATGAAGAATTACATTAGTAACTACAGTGAAGTTAAAGTCGCTGAGTGGTGTCCGACTGTTCGTGAACCCATGGACTATAGCCTGCCAGGATCCTCTGTCCATGGAATTCTCCAAGCCAGAATACTGGAGAGGGTAGCTGTTTCCTTCTCTAGGGATCTTCCTGACCCAGGAATCGAACTGGGGTCTTCTGCACTGCAGGCAGACTCTTTAACAGCTGAGTCTCCAGGGAAGCTTAGTAACTAACCTGTACCCAGATGTTTTTAGCAGTTGCATTTACAGTGTCCAAAAACTAGAAATCATACAGATTCCTTTCAATGAATGATTGAATGGTTAACCAAACTGGTTAACATCCATGCCCTGATACACTTGTCAGCAATCAAAAAGGAATAAATTATTGACATGCACAACAAATTAGATGAGTCTTCAGAGAGTTATACTGTGTGAAAAAGTAAAATATTAGATATCATACTATTTCATTTTTTTTTAACAAATATGTGTTGAATTGACAAAATTGTAGAGATAGAACAGCTCAGCGCTTGCCTGATGTGGCTAGAAAAGAACAACATGAGCAGTCCTTGTATTTGTATATGAATTCCAATATCCTGGTTGGGATATCACACTCCAATTTTGCAAGACATTCTCATTGAGGGAAATAATACATGTGTTCTTGGCATTGTTTCTTGCAACTCCAGGTAAATCTATAATTATATCAAAATTTTAAGAATTTAATTGAAGTCAAATCAACTGTAGTTTTTCACTCATTGATATATACTCTGATTGGACACAGAGTTCAAGCAGTTAAGATTAGAGTTAGTTTCCTCTGTCAGTTGCACCATCTCTAGTTTCATTATCAGGAACTGAACTTTCAGCTGCAACTGCCTGTTTCATACCTACAGCACAGCAAGCCCATGTTTTTTCTATTGCTTCAATTTCTGTTCTTTTCTGTATGAATATTGTCTCTGAGCCCTACTTTTTTATTCTTAAAAATGAGTATTCGGCTACCTCTGTTCCTGTGTTTTCATGCATACTTATATCCCTCATATTATTGATTTGATCTTCGTGAGAAATATCTCAATGAGAAAATATTTAGAAAATGCCATGACCCAACATTCTTGCTCAGTGTGCAGTATAAATGTATGTTGTGGTTAGTAATTATCAGATTAGAAAATCTGCTTGTAATCTAGAGTTTAGAAGCTTAAATTTAGTTGCTTAAACAGTGGCTACTTGAGATACTGAGTTTTTTTTTTTTTTTTAAACCTGTTGTCTGTGTTTCCTCAGCACGGGGAAACTAGATGTGGAAAGATCCCGTTCCTTCATGAGCAACAATTAGAGGCCAGGCAGGGAGCTGGACGAGCCTTTTAGGAAGGCATAGTATTTTGGGTTGGGGAGGAAGAAGAAAGGGAGGTTTTATATAGCTTGTTGAAGAATTCTCTGAAGTGTCAGTTTTAACAAGATCTGAATATGAAGAATGGTCTCTTGATGAGCTCATTTGTACAGTTATTTTCAGACAGAAGCAGCAAGTAGAATTGCTAACAAAAATTATGATTCTGTTTGCATTCAGAATGTATTTTCATAGGATAAATACAAAAATACATTCTTGTTAAATTGTTAATTATTAAGAAAGATAGACTTTCTCTCCTTCCAGTTACGCTAGTTCCTCAGATATGTTTCTTAGATGTGAGAATTCCTGATTATACCCAAGATAAGTAGAAAGTTGCACAGTTGAGTTGTCATCTCCCAGTGAATAAATACACATTAAGCAGCTATGTTTATTTCTGTTAAAAGCATATTCTAAATGCTAGAAACATCTTATCTTAGCCAGAAATGTGGAAAGGCTGAAGCCTATGTATATATACAAGCAAATTCTTTTATATTGTGTACTCTAAATTATGTTAACACCTATCAATATTTCCTCATTAAGATATAAGGTGGTCTGAGGAATATAGAGCTTTCATTGGCAGTTTCCTGGGAGCAAGAATATGAGCCAATTCATGAATGACATGGATATTTTCCATAAGGCTGATGTGTCAAATACAATTGTACAGGATAATAGCTTACTCCACTGTTCTCTATCACACTCTAAAGAGATAGCTTACATTTGAGCATCAGCTGACATTATTAATCCATGAGAGAGGTAACAGTGGAGGGCTAGGCTGACAGAGGTGAACAGAAAGGAAACAGAAAAAGCCAGGAAGAAAGGGAAGAGAAGAAACTTGAGCTGTCATTGTCAAGTAAAAGAATTAAAACTCAAGTGCTGCAAGAATGAACATAGTCTAGCTGTATAAAGAAATTAAACACAAAAGCATATAAAATTAAAGTATGCTAAGTGTCCTGGTCACTATCCTTTTCATAGTTATGATTGCTATTATTTTCCTAGACATTTATATTTAACATTTTTTAACTCAGGAGGAACACATACATTTTTACTGTAAAAATATTCTAACAAGAAAGATGAAAATCAAAACCAAATATTGCTATAAACCCAAAATCACAAATCCAGATAATGGTAACAGTCTGGATATATTCTTCATAAGTTTTTCTATTCAACATGTTAAGGATTCAGCATGTTTTGGATTTAGGCGATACATGATTTCACATCTTTTACATCTCTTTTCATATTTTATATTTCTGGATTCTTTTTTTCCCCCTGGATAATAGTATTAATTTGTTATAAACTCCAGTTCATCTGGTCTGAAAAATTAGAATTTGAGAGTATCTATTTATAAGAGTGTTCACTTTACTATATCTCTTACAAAGTGGAAAGAAGGCACTAATCTAAAATCTCATATAAAAATAAATACTAAAAAGTTAGATTATTGACATTTTTAGGGAGTTATGAACACCTTAGTCTTGCTGCTAATGACATCCCCCTACTCCCTGATTCTAGGTCCTTAAGGACTCTCAATATTCTCATAGAGTAACAATCACAATAGTACTTTTAGAAATATGATGTAACCACACAGGCAACAACCGACATCTCTACTGAGCAAAAGCAGATATGTGAAGCCTCCATTTTCACTCAAGTTCATGAGGGTAAACTCCATGGCAATACATTCATGCTCCTTTCTCCTTCACATCTATCACATACTTAAAAATCATATTTCATTCTGGCTACATGAATGAGCTGTTGCTATGAGGTCCGATGACCAGCTAAGGAACCTGGCCCTTAGTAGGCCTTCTTGGGCTTAATGGTTAAATCTATGAATGATTCAAAGAAGTCTCTTGTGAAAAATGAGATAAATTGCACAGTAGGGAAGCCCTGTCCAAAACTACTAAGTACTTGTTACTACAACTTTAGAAATCTTGAGCAAAGATTTGGGTGGTCCAGGTGTTACTTCTATTAATAGAAATATATAATATGTCAATATATTAATATGACTTTAAATTTACTAATGTAAAGGATTTTACTCGATTTTACTGTCTCTCAAGCTATAGCCAACTAAACTGTCTAACCTAGAGGGCTATAAAACAAATATAATGTAAAAAACTGAAATTTTGAGCAATGGCAAACCTCTCCGCAATTTTAAAGATGCAAACTGAAAGACTTTTAAATAATCAACTTTATAAGTCTCATCAAATTTCTTGTTTAGTCACAGAGTCTTAATAAGGGATATGTTTTTTTCTCAGCTGCATTGTAAATCATCTCCAAATGGAAATTACATGGTTCCATCAAAATCTCTAAGGAAGGGATATGTAGACCTCTCTGCATCTTGACATTTTGAAAAGCATAGAAAATTTCAAGTTACAGTTTCTGGAAAGTATCTACATATGTATATTATAGATTTATATTTTAATAGTAATTTGAGTTATGTCAAGGAATACAATTTGCCTGTCAAAATGTATAAATCGATCAAGACTTGCTTGCACAAAATGGAGAAGCAATGAAGTATCCATAACTGAAGGTATTTATCATAAACTACTCTATTTCAAAATGCAGAAAAGACAAAAAGATTTGTATATTTGCTTGGTGAAAATTTGACTAACTAATGTATATACTTACTAAAGAGAAAAGCCACACAAAGAAACCTTAATAATGCATTTAGATAAAATATAGCTTTAAATAATATAAACTGATAAACTATCGAAGGTTCTGTGGTCTCAAAATTTCTCCTTGGATAAGCAATTGAGTTGCTTTACGACTTTTTAGCTGAAGAGTTTTAACATTCAGTTTTCGTGACTACATTAAATATATTCGGATTACTTTTGGAATTGCTGGCTCAACATCTTCCTAGCAGTGGTGAGATGAGAAAACCAGTGTGGTCCATCAGTGATGCTCCTTATTTACCACACTATGTAAAGGAGCTTATAGGATAATACATTTCTCTCCACTAAAGGGAAAGGCAATGGAACCAGGACAAAAAAAAACTTGAAAATCTAAAAATTAAAGTACCATTTACACTGAAGGGTTTAATTAAATGCACCCCTGGATTAGCCTATTGAAAATCATTGTCTGATCACAAAGTCATGACTCTTCATGACCTTGAACTGGCTTTGATTCCTCAATACATACTTTCCCCAAATCCTCTGGGACAAATAAGAGCCAAATTTGCATAAGAGTGGGTTTTCAGTATCTTGATATGAGCAAAATGAGCTGCCTACTGTTAATATCCAGTTGAAGCTCCAAACATTATAGAACTAAGAAAAGCCATTCCTACATGCAATATGCAAATAGATGGCTATGAGTATAATGACTCTGAGTACAATGAAATGTTTTACAGCAGTGTAATTTGCTGTGCAGTAACAGTATACGGAACAAAAATGTTGCAAGCATGACGGAAAAAGCCTGAGACAAATTCAGGGTAATATTGGGAAAACCAAGAGCAAAAAGAGAATATTGTGCATTTCTATGCTCCTTTATAGATACTGAAATGAAAAAATTTCAATTTGACTTCTTTCACAAGCATTTCCAAATAAGAAAGAAGAGCCACTAACAAGTTATTTATGCTTTTGTAACAGATGAGCAAGTAATGCAAACCACTTTTTCCCCGAAGACAATTAGAAAATCTAGGAAGGTGATATTTAAAGAAATCAAAAAGGGAACAATACAGTGAAGAATCATCATGCATCCTATAAGTCATTCACACAAGTAAATTTAAAAAACTCTTTTAGAAAATAAAATAAAATAAAGGTTTTCTAATATATTTATAAGACCAGAATTAATCATGATACCAAAACAGATAAATGATAGACCAAAATCTTCCAGGCACACACAACAACTCTTAAAACCACAGTTCAGTTTGGTTCAGTTGCTCAGTCATGTCCGACTCTTTGTAGCCCTATAGGCTACAGCACGTCAGGCCTCCCTGTCCATTACCAGCTCCCAGAGTTTATTCAAACTCATGTCTATTGAGTCGGTGATGCCATCCAACTACCTCATCCTTTGTGGTCCCCTTCTCCCCCTGCCTTCAATCATTCTCAGCATCAGGGTCTTTTCCAATGACTCAGTTCTTCACATCAGGTGGCCAGATATCAGAGATTCAGCTTCAGCATCAGTCCTTCCAATGAATATTCAGGACTGATCTCCTTCGGGATGGACTGGTTTGATCTCCTTGCAGTCCAAAGGACTCTTAAGAGTCTTCCCAAACATCATAGTTCAAAAGCACCAATTCTTTGGTGCTCAGTTTTCTTTATAAATGCAACTCTTGCATCCATATGTGACTACTGGAAAAACCATAGCTTTGACTAGACAGATATTTGTTGGCAAAGTAATGTCTCTGCTTTTTAATACGTTGTCTAGGTTGGTCATAACTTTGCTTCCAAGGAGAAACCATCTTTTAATATCATGCTGCAGTCACCATCTGCAGTGATTTTGGAGACGAATAAAAGTCTCTCTTTCCATTGTTTCCCCATCTATTTCCTATGAAGTGATGAGACCAGATGCCACGATCTTAGTTTTCTGAATGTTGAGCTTTAAGCCAACTTTTTCACTCTCCTCTTTCACTTTCAGCAAGAGGCTCTTTGGTTCTTCTTTGCTTTCTGCCATAAGGGTGGTGTCGTCTGCATATCTGAGGTTATTGATATTTCTCCTGGCAATCTTGATTCCAGCTTGTGCTTCATCCAGTCCAGCGTTTCTCATGATGTACTCTGCATAGAAGTTAAACAAGCAGGGTGACATACTTGATATACTTGATATACTCTTGATATACTCTTTTCCCAATTTGGAACCAGTCTGTTGTTCCATGTGCAGTTCTAACTATTGCTTNCTTGATTCCAGCTTGTGCTTCATCCAGTCCAGCGTTTCTCATGATGTACTCTGCATAGAAGTTAAACAAGCAGGGTGACATACTTGATATACTTGATATACTCTTGATATACTCTTTTCCCAATTTGGAACCAGTCTGTTGTTCCATGTGCAGTTCTAACTATTGCTTCCTGACTGCATACAGATTTCTCAAGAGGCAGGCCAGATGGTCTGTTTTTCCCATCTCTTAAAGAATTTTCCACAGTTTGTTATGACCCATAGAGTCAAAGGCTTTGGCATAGTCAATAAAGAAGAAGCAGATGTTTTTCTGGAATTTTCTTGCTCCTTCGATAATCAAATAAATGTTGGCAATTTGATCTCTGGTTCTTTCATCTTTTCTAAATTCAGCTTGAACATCTGCATGTTTACCATTCATTACTATTGAAGCCTGTCTTGGAGAATTTTGAACATTACTTTGATAGCGTGTGAGATGACAGCAGTTGTGCAGTATTTGAGCATTCTTTGGCATTGCCTTTCTTTGGGATTGGAATAAAAACTGACCTTTTCCAGTCCTGTGGCCACTGCTGAGTTTTCCAAATTTGCTGGCATATTGAGTGCAGCACTTTCACAGCATCACCTTTCAGGATTTGAAACAGTTCGACTGCAATTCCATCACCTCCATGAGCCTTGTTCATAGTGATGCTTTCTAAGGCCCACTTGACTTCACATTCCAGGATGTCTGGCTCTAAGTGAGTGATCACACCATCATGATTATCTTGGTCATGAAGATCTTTTTTGTATACTTCTGTGTATTCCTGCCACCTCTTCTTAAAATCCTCTGCTTCTGTTAGGTCCATACCATTTCTGTCCTTTTTCGAGCCCATCTTTGCATGAAAAGTTCCCTTGGTATCTCTAATTTTCTTGAAGAGATCTCTAGTCTTTCCCATTCTGTTGTTTTCCTCTATTTCTTCACACGGATAGTTGAGGAAGGCTTTCTTATCTCTCCTTGCTAATCTTTGGAACTCTGCATTCAGATGTTTATATTTTTCCTTTTCTCCTTTGCTTTTTGCTTCTCTTCTTTTCACAGCTATTTGTAAGGTCTCCTCAGATAGCCATTTTGCTTTTTTGCATTTATTTTCCATGGGGATTGTCTCCTGTACAATGTCACGAACCTCTGTCTATAGTTCATCAGGCACTCTATCTATCAGATCTAGACCCTTAAATCTATTTCTCACTTCCACTGTATAATCATAAGGGATTTGATTTAGGTCATACCTGAATGGTGTACTGGTTTTCCCTACTTTGTTCAATTTCAGTCTGAACTTGGCAATAAGGAGTTCATGTTCTGAGCCACAGTCAGCTCCTGGTCTTGTTTTTGTTGACTGTATAGGGCTTCTCCATCTTTGGCTGCAAAGAATATAATCAATCTAATTTCGGTGTTGACCATCTGGTGATGTCCATGTGTAGGGTCTTCTCTTGTGTTGTTGGAAGAGGGTGTTTGCTATGACCAGTGCATTTTCTTGGCAAAACTCTATTAGTCTTTGCCTTGCTTCATTCTGCGTTCCAAGGCCAAATTTGCCTGTTACTCCAGGTGTTTCTTGACTTCCTACTTTTGCATTCCAGTCCCCTATAATGAAAAGGACATCTTTTTGGGGTTTAGTTCTAAAAGGTCTTGTAGGTCTTCCTAGAACTGTTCGACTTCAGCTTCTTCAGCATTACCTGTTGGGGCATAGACTTGGATTACTGTGATATTGAATGGTTTGCCTTGGAAATGAACAGAAATCATTCTGTTGTTTTTGAGATTGCATCCAAGTACTGTATTTCGGACTCTTTTGTTGACCGTGATGGCTACTCCATTTTTTCTAAGGGATTCCTTTCTGCAGTAGTAGATATAATGCTCATCTGAGTTAAATTCACCCATTCCAGTCCATTTTAGTTCGCTGATTCCTAGAATGTCGAAGTTCACTCTTGCCATCTCCTGTTTGACCACATTCCAGGTTCCTATGCAATATTGTTCTTTACAGCATCAGACCTTGCTTCTATTACCAGTCACATCCACAACTGGGTATTGTTTTTGCTTTGGCTCCATTCCTTCATTCTTTGTAGAGTTATTTCTCCATTGATCTCCAGTAGCATATTGGGCACCTACTGACCTGGGGGGTTCCTCTTTCAGTATCCTATCATGTTGCCTTTTCATACTGTTCATGGGGTTCTCAAGGCAAGAATACCTAAGTGGTTTGGCTTCCCTTCTCCAGTGGACCACATTCTGTCAGACCTCTCCACCATGACCCGCCCGTCTTGGGTGGCCCCACAGGCATGGCTTAGTTTCACTGAGTTAGACAAGGCTGTGGTCCTAGTGTGACTAGTTTTCTGTGAGTATGGTTTCAGTGTGTCTGCCCTCTGATGCCCTCTTGCAACACCTATTCTCTTACTTGGGTTTCTCTTTCCTTGGACGTGGGTATCTCTTCACAGCTGCTCTAGCAAAGCATAGCCACTGTTCCTTATCTTGGACAAGGGGTATCTCCTCACCATCGCCCCTCCTGACCTTGAATGTGGAATAGCTCCTCTAGGCCCTCCTGTGCCCACACAGCCACTGCTCCTTGGACGTGGGGTTGCTCTTCCCCACCACCGCTGCCCCTGGCCTTGGGCATGGGGTAGCTCCTCCCGGCCGCCACCCCTGACCTCGGACGTGGGGTAGCTCCTCTTGGCTGCTCCTGCACTGTTGCAGCCTGGCACTCTTGGCCACCGCCCCTGACCTCAGACGTGGGGTAGCTCCCTCCAGCTGCCTTCTTGACCTCGGACATGGGGTAACTCCTCTTGGCCACTGCCCCTCAGGCATGGGGTCCACCCAGCTTCCCTAACTAGGGATTATCAAATAGTGAAAACTCACACAAAGGAAGCTACTTGAATACAAAACCCAGTACTACCCAACCACCAGTAGCAGTCTGTACAGGACACCTCATCTAAGCAACAAATAAAATGAAAATACAAACACAGTCATCAGCAGACAGGATTACCACCTCACTCAGCCTTGCCCATTGAGGAAAAACAAACAAACAAGAAACTCAGTACAAATGTCATCCTATATGTAGTTTGCACAGATGACTGGACCAACCTTAGGAGGGCAGAAGCCAAAAGGAAAAAAGAATTCAACCTTGAAGCCTGGGAAAATGAGAAATCAAGCACAGTAAGTTACAAAAAAGTAATGAAAAGGCAGACAAATATTACACAAATGAAGGAACAATCTAGAAACACAGAAGTCCAAATAAATGATCACAAATATCATCCTATATGTAGTTTGCACAGATGACTGGACCAACCTTAGGAGGGCAGAAGCCAAAAGGAAGAAAGAATTCAACCTTGAAGCCTGGGAAAATGAGAAATCAAGCACAGTAAGTTACAAAAAAATAATGAAAAGGCAGACAAATATTACACAAATGAAGGAACAATCTAGAAACACAGAAGTCCAAATAAATGAAGACGAAACAGGGAAGCTACCTGAAAAAGAATTCAGAATAATAGTAAATATGATCCAAAACCTTGAAAACAAAATGGAGAAAATGCAAGAATCAATTAACAAAGACCTAAACGAATTAAAGAATAAACGTACAGAGACAACACAATTACTGAAATTAAAAATACTCTTGAAGGAATCAGTAGCAGAATATCTGCAGCAGAAGAGCGAATCAGTGAGCTGGATTATAAAATGGTGGAAATAACTTCTGAAGAGCAGAATAAAGTAAAAAGAATGAAAATAACCAAGGGTAGTCTCAGAGACCTCTGGGACAATATCAAACATACCAACATTCGAATTATAGGGATCCCAAAAGAAGAAGATAAAAAGAAATAGTATGATAAAAATTTTGAAGAGAATATAGTTGAAAATATCCTCAACATGGAAAAAGAAAGAGTCAATCAAGTCCAAAAGGTACAAAGAGTCCCATATAGGATAAACTGAAGGAGAAACATGTAAGACACATACTAATCAAACTAACAAAGACTAAACACAAATAAAGAATATTAAGAGCAGCATGGGAAAAGCAACAAGTAACATGCAAGGGAAATCCCATACACTTAATAGCTGATCTTTCAGTAGAAACTGCAGGCCAAAAGAGAATGGCAGGATATATTTAAAGTACTGAAAGAGAAAAATCTACAACCAAAATTACTGTAACTGGCAAGGATCTTGTTCAAAATTGATGGAGAAATAAAAAGGTTTTCAAACAAGCAAAAGTTAATATAATTCAGTACCACCAAAACAGCTTTACAACAAATGTTGAAAGGATTTATATAGTTAAGAAATACAAGAGATGAAAAAAGATCTACAAAATCAACTCCAAACAATTAAGAAAATGGCAATAAGAACCTATATATCAATAATTACTTTAAATGTAAATGGATTAAATGCTGTAACCAAAAGACACAGACTGGCTGAATGAACACAAAAACAAGACCCATGTATATGCTGTGTACAAGAAACCTACCTCAGACTTAAAGTAACATATAGACTAAAAGTGAGAGGATGGAAAAATATATTCCATGCAAATGGGAAGCAAAAGAAAGCTGGAGTAGCAATCCTCATATCAGACAAAACAGACCTTAAATTTTAAAAAAATATTGCAAGAGATAAGGAAGGACACTACATAATGATCAAGGGATCAATCCAAGAGAAAGACATAACAATTGTAAATATCTATTCACTCAACATAGGAGCACCTCAATGCATAAGACAAACACTAACAGACATAAAAGGAGAAATTGACAGTAACACAATAACAGTAGGAGGCTTTAACACCCCTCTCACACCAATGGACAGATCATCAAAACAGAAAATTAATAAGGAAACACAAATCTTAAATGATACATTAGATGAGATGGATCTCACTGATATCTTCAGGACATTCCATCCAAATGCAGAAGAATACACCTTCTTCTCAAGTGCACATGGAACATTTTCTAGGATAGATCACATTTTGGGTCACAAAGCAAACCTCAGTAAATTTAAGGAAACTGAAATCATATCAACCATCTTCTCCAACCACAACACTGAGACTAGATATCAATTACAAGAAAAAAAAAATCTGTAAGAAACAAAAACACATGAAGATTAAACAACACATTTCTAAGTAACCACCAGATTACTGAAGAAATAAAAAAGGGAAATAAAAAAGTTCTAGAAATAAATGACAATGAAAACACAACAACTCAAAACCTATGAGATGCAACAAAAGCAGTTCTAAGAGGGAAGTTTATAGCAATACAATCTTACCTCAAGAAACAAGAAAAACATTGACTAGACAACCTAACTTTATACATAAAGCAATTGGAAAAAGAAGAATAAAAAAACCCCAAAATTAGTAGAAGGAAAGAAATCATGAAGATCTGAGCAAAAATAAATAAAAAAGAAATGAAACAATAGTAAAGATTAATAAAACTAGAAGCTTGTTCTTTGACAAGATAAACAAAATTGACAAACCTTTAGCCAGACTCAACAAGAAAAAGAGAAAGAAGAACATAATCAATAAAATTAGAAATAAAAAAGGAGAGGTTACAACAGACAATGCAGAAACACAAAGGATTATAAGAGACTATAGTGAACAACTATATGGCATTAAATGGATAACCTGGAAGAAATGGACAGATTCTTAGAAAAGTTCAATCTTCCGAGATTGAACCAGGAAGAAATAGAAATTATGAACAACCCAATTACAAGCACTGGAATTGAAGCTGTGATAAAAAATGTCCTAAAAGACAAAAACCCAGGACCATATGGCTTCACAGAATTCTATCCAACATTTAGAGAAGAGCTAATGCCTATTCTTCTAAAGCTCTTTCAAATAATTGCAGAGGAAGGAACACTTCCAAACTCATTCTATGAGGCCACCACCACCCTGACACCAAAACCAAAAAAAGACAACACAAAAAAAGAAAACTACAGGCCAATATCGCTGATGAACATAGATGCAAAAATCCTCATTAAAATTTTAGCAAACAGAATTCAACAACACATCAAAAGCTCATATACCATGATCAAGTTGGGTTTATTCCAGGGATGCAAGGATTTCTTCAATACACAGAAATCAATTATTGTGATACACCACATTAACAAACTGAAAGATAAAAGCCATACGATAATCTCAATAGATGGAGAAAAGCTTTTGACAAAATTCAGCATATATTTACGATTAAAACTCTTTTAAAAAATGGGCATAGAAAGAACATACCTCAACATAGCAAAGTCCATATATGATAGTTCAGTTCAGTTCAGTCGCTCAGTCGTCTCCGAATCTTTGCGACCCCATGAATCGCAGCACGCCAGGCCTCCCTGTCTATCACCAACTCCCGGAGTTCACTCAGACTCACGTCCATTGAGTCAGTGATGCCATCCAGCCATCTCATCCTCTGTCGTCCCCTTCTCCTCCTGCTCCCAATCTTTCCAGCATCAGAGTCTTTTCCAGTGA
>SJYX01017283.1:0-48066 GCA_006410675.1 Oreotragus oreotragus | reverse complement strand
GGGGGGGTTCCAAAATCACTGAAGATGGTGATTGCAGCCATGAAATTAAGACACTTACTCCTTGGAAGGAAAGTTATGACCAACCTAGATAGCATATTCAAAAGCAGAGACATTACTTTGTGAACAAAGGTCCGTCTAGTCAAGGCTATGGTTTTTTCAGTAGTCATGTATGGATGTGAGAGTTGGACTGTGAAGAAGGCTGAGTGCCGAAGAATTGATGCTTTTGAACTGTGGTGTTGGAGAAGACTCTTGAGGATCCCTTGGACTGCAAGGAGATCCAACCAGTCCATTCTAAAGGAGATCAGTCCTGGGTGTTCATTGGAAGGAATGATGCTAAAGCTGAAACTACAGTACTTTGGCCACCTCATGTGAAGAGTTGATTCATTGGAGAAGATTCTGATGCTGGGAGGGATTGGGGGCAGGAGGAGAAGGGGATGACAGAGGATGAGATGGCTGGATGGCCTCGCCGACTCCATGGAGGTGAGTCTGAGTGAACTCCAGGAGTTGGTGATGGACAGGGAGGCCTGGCGTGCTGCAGTTCATGGGGTCGCAAAGAGTCAGACATGACTGAACGACTGAACTGAACTGAAGGATACAAAACAACTATACACAGAAAATTATGATATGATGAAAGGAAACAAAGACGACATGAACAGATGGAGAGATATTCCATGTTAGAGAGATATTCCATGTGCCTGGGTAGGGAGAATCAATATTGTGAAAATGACTATATACCAAATGCAATCTGCAGATTCAATGTGATCCCTATGAAATTACCAATGACATTTTTCACAGAACTAGAACAGAAAATTTCACAGTTCATATGAAAACACAAAAGACCCTGAATAGCCAAGTAGTCTTGAGAAAGAAGAATGGAGCTGAAGGAATCAACCTTCCTGACTTCAGATTGTGCTACAAAGCTACAGTCATCAAGACAGTATGGTACTGGCACAAAAACAGAAATATAGATCAATGCAACAAGATAGAAGACCCAGAAATAAACCCATGCACCTATGGGTACCTTGTGTTTGACAAAGGAGGCAAGAATATACAATCGGGCAAAGACAGCCTCTTCAATAAATGTTGCTGGGAAAACTGGACAGCCAAATGTAAAAGAATGAAGTTAGAACACTTCCTAACACCATACACAAAGATAAACCCAAAACGGATTAAAAACCTAAATGTAATTCCAGAAACTATAAAACTCTTAGAGGAAAACATAGGCAGAATACTCGATTACATAAATCAAAGCAAGATCATCTATGATCCACTTCTAGAATAGTGGAAATAAAAAGAAAAGTAAACAACTGGAACCTGATTAAACTTAAAAGCTTTCACACAGCAAAGGAAACTATAAGTAAGGTGAAAAGACAAGCCTCAGAATGGGAGAAAATAATAGCAAATGAAACAACAGACAAAGGATTAATTTCCAAAATATACAAGCAGCTCATACAACTGAATACCAGAAAAACAAACAAACTAATCAAAAAGTGGGAAAAAGACCTAAACAGACATTTCTCCAAAGAAGGAATGTTGCTGCTGCTAAGTCGCTTAAGTCGTGTTTGACTCTACAGATGGCTAAAATACACATGAAAAGATGCTCAACATCGCTCATTATTAGCAAAATGCAAGTCAAAACTACAATTAGATATCACCTCACACCAGTCAGAATGGCCCTCATCAAAAGTCTACAAACAATGCTGAAGAGGCTGTGGAGAAAAGGGAACGCTCTTGCACTGTTGGTGGGAATGTAAATTGATATAGCCACTGTGGAAGATGGTATGGGAATTCCTTAAAAAACTAGGAATAAAACTAGCATAAGACTCAGTAATCCCACTCCTAGGCATATACCCTGAGGAAACCAAAATTGAAAAAGACACACGTATCCCATTGTTCACTGCAGCACTATTTACAGCTGACACGGTCTCCTTCCGTGTCTGCCGCCGAGGACTTTGGGTCTCTGGATGCACGCGGGGCTTCTGGGCCTTTGGGCCGCCAGCTGGCGCCCTATTCGGCCCTTGCCACTGGAGCCGCCCGCCTGGGCCTGTGCGCCGGCTCCTGTGTGGTGTTGTCTGGCTGACCCGACCCGTGGTGCCACCTCCGGTCTCTGGGCGACCCGAGGGCGGTGGGGCTGGGCGGCGTGGGTCTTCTACCCTGTGCGCTCCCTGCTGCGGGCACCCGGTGGTGGCTGGGACGACCCCCGCCCTGTGGGCTCCGTGCCACGTGTCAGGCGTTCTCCTCTTGGGGTTGTTGTCCGCTCTTGCCTGAGGCGAGGTGGCGGGGTGGAGGTTGCCAGTGAAGCTTAAAGCGGGCCCCTCTGGTGACTGTCCTCACCGTGCCTCCCTCCCTGCTCCACCTTGGCTCAATTGTTCCATGTGGTGTGGTCGTGATCTCCCGGGGCGAGCCTAAGCCGTGCCAGACAAGGGACGTGAACGAGTCCGCTCTTCTCGGTCTGTCCGCGGGGCCCCTCGCTTGTCTTTCCCCCCTGCCTGTCGGGGAGGGTGAGGAAGGCAGGGGTTGGGTGACACACCTATCCCATTGTTCATTGCAGCACATGGAAGCAACCTAGATGTCCATTGACAGATAAATGAATAAAGAAGTAGTGGTACATATACACAATGGAATATTACTCAGCCATAAAAGGAACGCATTAGAGTCAGTTCTGATGAGGTGGATAAACCTAGAACCTATAATACAGAGTGAAGTGAGTCAGAAAGAGAAAGATAAATATCGTATTCTAACGCACATATATGGAATCTAGAGAAATGGTACTGAATAATTTATTTATAGGACAGCAGCAGAGAAGGACATAGAGAATAGACTTATGGACATGGCAGAGGGGAGGAGAGGGTGAGATGTATGGAAAGAGTAACATGGAATCTTACATTACCATATGTAAAATAGATAGCAAATGGGAATTTGCTGTACAGCTCAGGAAACTTAAACAGGGGCTCTGTATCAACCTAGAGGGGTGGGATGGGGAGGGAGATGGGAGGGAGGTTCAAAAGGGAGAGGATATATGTATATCCATGGCTGATTCATGTTGAGGTTTAACAGAAAAAAAACCAAAATTCTGTAAAGCAATTATCCTTCAAAAAAAAATTTTTTTAATGCAAAAATCTACAGGTATACTGCTGCTGCTGCTGCTAAGTCGCTTTAGTCATGTCCGACTCTGTGTGACCCCATAGACGGCAGCCCACCAGGCTCCCCCGTCCCTGGGATTCTCCAGGCAAGAACACAGGAGTGGGTTGCCATTTCCTTCTCCAATGCATGAAAGCAAAAAGTGAAAGTGAAGTCGCTCAGTCGTGTCCGACTAAAAGGTGCTAAAGAAGCAAGGGAACAAATGCAACTTCCCCTTTTCTACCCCCTAAGTTGGGGAAATTCCTCCCAATTGCAGTGAGAAGGGACCAAAAGCAGGGCTTATGAAGCCCCTGAACTCCCTCCGTCCAGGCTGCTCAGAGTAAGCAGGGCCTCAGAGCAAAGGCAGACATGACCCAGAAGCAGCAGAGGCACTGGAAGAGGCCTAAGGCACAGGGACAGTAAAGAACTCAGCAGCTGCTTCCCGAGCACCACACCTGACTCAGGGCCAGGGAAGTCCCTTCACCCCTCACCTGGGGCTCTGCTTAGAATCCCAATACTTAGGCTGTCTGTGCAGGCGAGCATAGGTTAGACTAAGATTTTTCTTTCCTTCTAAAAAATAAAGTGCAGTCAGAAAGTTGAAGTCAGAACTTAGGCTACATTATTTTTAAAATAACAAAAATTAGCAGTTATGACAAATTTCGCTATCTGTCTTTGAACCAGAGATTCATACCTGTTGTATACATTCTGGAGTTCCAAGAATTGTCTGGAAATAAATGGGGCTCCCTGCTATAGGTCACCCATCATGCTAGTTTGCCTGAGACAGGGGCTTCTTCAGTCTTTCAGTGCTAAAATGTTAAAACTGGGAAAGTCTTGAACAAAACGGGAAGAACTGGCTACTCTTGCTGCCAGTTAAAAAGTTATAAAATACGGCTCAGAATAAGAACAAGTTTTTGAAAAGGAGAATATCTAACCAGAGCTGTGTTTGGAGGAGATCAATCTCCTTACTGTATGTAGGGTGAGCTGGGAACAACAAGAGGCTGGAGCCTAGCTCAAGGGGTACAGTGGCTCTAGTGAAGGGAGAGAATGCTTGAAATAGGAAAGAGACTATAGGAATACACAGGAGGGGCAGGATTCAGAAGACCCTGTAGTGGTAAGTGACCACACCACCAAACTGTTCTACGTGGAGTCAGTTTTGATGACTAAATAGAACCTTAACTGTGCTGGCTAATTTAGGCAATGGGTCCTTAACAAATAAGAATTAGAAATCCTAACTTAGGTGATAGAAAATATTCTATCTTTAGTTCTGACAGTTTATACCTACCTATTTACAAAGACTTGGGAACACATTCCCCATCAGGCTAGGCTAGTGGTTTTCAACCATGGAAGACTTTGCACCCTCCCCCGAACCCCAGGGAACATTTGGCGATGTCAGGAGATGTTGTTGGTTATCACAACTGGGGCTTCTACTGACATCTTGTGGGTAGATGCCAATGGTGTGTCTAAACATTCAACAATGTGAAGGGTAGCTCTCCACAACAAAATATTAACCAGCACTGAAAGTCAGTTGTTTCAAGACTGAGAAACTCTGGGCAATGTGAAAGAGCATGAGAAAGCATGGCCATCACTGTAGAGAGCATATAGTCTAAGCCTGGGTAATGATGGATGCTTTCATCAAAAATATTTGCTAGAGTAAATAAACTTTTTCAAGGTGTTTTTTATCTCTGAATTTCCGGGATCTTGCACATAGTAGCTGTTCAATAATTGCTTAATGGACAAAAATTAAAACAACAGTTATCTTTTATTGAGCTTTTTAATGTGTGTCAGGCATTTCTTTAAAATATTGCTTACTGTTCGTAAGAACTGTTGGAGTTAGATACTGTTTTTGTTATTCCATTTTGCAGATGAAAAAATATGAAAAACAGATAATTAAGTCAGTTTCTAGCAAGAAAAGGAGCCACTAATGGAGTCCTTGTTTATCTGACTCTAATGTTTATTTTATTAATCATTACATGGCACCATCTCTGTTTTAACATGGACCCAAATTGGGTCGGGAATAATCAAATTTACAATTACCCAAATGCTGGAATAAATGCCTTTATAAGCTTTATAAACTAACTTCCCTTCTTTTTTTGTTTTGTTTATTGCCACTCTCTAAACTTGCTATTGCTGTATGCACATTGAATTTATAAAGTACCATACTACTCAGGAACATTCTATTTTTTTACAGCACAAACATTTCCAGATGTATTCCTGTGATTTATGCATTAATATCACCAGTTGGATGGTGTGTTTGATATTACTTCAGTAGATAAGAAATTCTTGAAAGGAGGCTTGATGATAGCGGTGAGCAAAAATTGTCACTCCTCTTCCTATTTAAAAAAAAATCTCATTCTATTATTTTGAGGTGAAATGTAAACCAGTCCATTTTCATCTTATTCCCTGCTTTTATTATTCTCTCAGTAACTTTATTTAAGAGGAAAAAAAAGGTTAACTGAGATGTGGAGAATTCAGTAGCAGCGTATAGTAGGCTCAAAGAATATATGCTGCTGCTTACAACCATTTGGCTGTCTGATGGTTGATTGCTTTCTGAAAACTCAAAAACCAGGAGATCAATATGTTGCAGGAGAAGTCTGCTTTAGCATCGTGGGAATCTTTCTACACTTTAGTGCTATCAGCAGGTGACTAGAATAGACTGATGCTACAAATAATTCATAAAAAGCCTTCCACGCTTTTCACCATCTGGCCCCAGCTTATCTTTCCCATCTCATCTTCCATCCTCACCTACACTCCTGCCTCCGAAGTCAAATACCATTGACTGAATGTGCCTTAGATGTTCACCTTCCAGGACATTCAGATGTTTGGTCTCAAGTATCCCACTGTCCAAGGTGAAGAACAATTTGTTCTAAACCAATTTTGAACATCATGTCCAATGAGAGGCCTCTCCTGCCCTAGTCCTCTCTGATCAGAAATCATTCACTCACTCCCTCATTCACCAAAGTTTTATGGAGCCCTCTGTTGGCTACTACTGAGAGAATGGCAAATAAGATTTGGTTGCAGCCCTCGTGGAATTTACAGCCTAGATAAATCAAGAAAAATTAAGGACTGCCTTCCTTGGTTCCCACACTGTTGCTTTTTTTATTTCTATATTATGTCTTTATTTTTTTATTGTGGGCCCACCTCTGAGCTTCATGAGAGATTCAGTGTCTTATTCAGCCCAGTCTCTTATACACGGTAGACGTTGTTACAGATTTGTCAAAAAATAAGTAGAGTGGTCCAGTCAGAGTCATTTGGTTTCTTCCATTTCTAACTATCCCAGGATTTGTACTCAGTTTCTCCTAGGTCTGTGCTATCTGAAACATATGGCTAGTTAGCGCCTGATGTGTCCAGTCTGAAATGAGATGTGCTGTAAATGAAATCCTGTGAGATATATACTGGCTTTCAAGGATGTAAAATACCTGATTAATAATTTCATATTGATTAGTTACCAAAATGACAATGTTTGATTGTGTCAGATTAAATAAGCTACATTATTAAAATTAATTTACCTGCTTGTTTTTACTTTTTACAATTTGGTTATCTGAAAATTTTAGTTGTATATGTGGTTTCTCTTGCCCTCCACTTCTCTGACTTATCTTCCTGGAGCAAGCCCTTCTGTGGCGCCCCCATAACATTCTGGTGTCTGAGGTGAAAGTCCTTAACTCTGGATTTGTCTGTATTTTTGCATGTTTTATTGTTTTGTCTGTATATAGCATGTTGGCATCCTAAGGTATATCTATCAGACATGGCTGGGAAAACACAAGGATATGCATTCTTGCCTTTTATTTTGGTCTCCCCCAAGACTCCTCCTGTCTACTCTGCCAAAGCTTCTTAGTTTTCCTCTTGGAAAGATCTGGTCTCTCTTTCCCTGAACTAAACTGCCTCAACTTCTTGGCCTAATTGTCATGGCAGAAGGGCTGTGGATGGGGAAAACCTTTTTTTTTTTTTTTTCAGAGAAGTAAAATACAGTTTGATATTTAAAACTTTCATTCCCTCCATATTTGTTTACTGATTGGATGAAATATTCAGATCATTGAGCCTTAGCTGGAGCTCATCTTCTGTGAAATGAAACTTAACTTTATTCTCCTTTCTAGGCCCCAAAGCTTGGGAGGAAAGCACCTTTTGTCATTGTTTCTTTCATTTGTAATACTAGAGAATTTTTTAGAGAGGGAATATTGCAGTAAGCCTCACAAAAACATAGGCTTTCTAGAAACCCACTCAAAGGGTAAATATTGGTTTTGCAAACCCAGAGTGACTCACCAAATAAACTGAACCATTTATAATTTTCCCAGGATTTAAAATTTTAAACCATGAGAATTTGAGCTTTCTCCTATATAAGGATGGAATTGAAGCATTTCCTCTAGGATTACTAGTTCCACATCTTTCGTATTACTCAAGGCTCCAGCTCACATTCTTAACAGTTCAATATAATATAATTCCTTCTTTCAAAACTGCACCCATAATTAGGCTGTAGGATGAGATTCCCATAGTCATAGTTTCGAAGAACCTACTTAGAGAAACTTTTCCAACGATTCGTTTCGAAGGTAAAATAAAATGTCTTACAGTCTACTAACGGGGATCTACAAACAGGACAGGAAAATTAAGGATTAGATATCATGATAGTTGTTCGACCATGAGGGGAAGGCTTGACACGTAGGGTAAAACGGATACCGTTTACACTCACAACAATAAAAGGGGTTTATTCGATTTAACACTTAATGTAGTCAAGTAGTGTCGGTTTGGAGAAAAATTAACGTCTAATTAGAGTTTACAGGGGGGAGGTTTAATTTTACTTTGTGTGTTTTACGACGGTTGACAAAGAGGTTGAGAAGGTTACACCTCTTATAGGTTTTACGATACTTCATAAGACTATCTAACTCGGTGTCATTCTGTGTATTTGTAAATTTTAGTGAATGTAGAAGAAACGACAAACCCTTTTTACAATTGCAAACTCAGTACCTCCAACTACCATTCATACTCTCAGACAGACAACTAATGAAAGACGAAAGGAAACTTCTTACTCAAAACGGTTAAAAGTCGACCTAAAGACGGTAAACACTAGTTCACAGACTCCGACGTAACAAATACTTCTTCCTGTCTTGACAGTCCCTGTCGGTAATTTTTGTAATTATTAATTACAAAGTCTCATCAAAAAAATTTACCTTTGAAAGTGAACGGTGAGGAAAAATTTTTAAATTCATATCAACTAAATGTGGTAACACAATCAAAGTACATATATCGTTTCACTAAGACAATATGTGTATAAAAAAGTCTAATAAAAAGTAATTTTCAATAACGTTTTATAACTGATATTAAGGGATATGATATGTCGTTTAGAAGCAACGAATAGACAAAATACATATCATCAAACAAAGATAATTAGGATATTAGGATCAAGTAAGAAGGGAGAGAAGAAAAGGTGAAACCATTGGTACTCAAACAAAAGATACAGATATTCAGACAAAGACAAAAAAATATATCCAGATAAACATAATAAAAAACCTAAGGTGTATATGCACTATATATATTATCAACCCTCTTCCGTTACCGTGGGGTGAGGTCATGAGAACGGACCTTTTAGGGTCCCTACCTCCTCAGACCACCCGACGCCAGGTGCCCCAGTGATTCTCAGTCTGTACTGACTCGCTAAAGTGAAAGTGAAAAGTGAAAGTACGTAACCTCTTCCTTTATCGTTGGGTGAGGTCACAAGAACGGACCTCTTAGGGTCCCTGCCGTCTCGGACCACCCGACGGTAGATACCCCAGTGTATCTCAACCTGTGCTGACTTCGCTGAATCGTCGTCGTCGTCGTATATTATCAACTGAATGAACTCTAAATATAATATTCTCTATATCCATCCATGTTACCACAAATAGCAATAGTTCATTCTTTACTATGACTGAGCAATATTCCATTGTATACATATACCACATCTTAAGCCAGTAGTCTGTGATGAGCACTTAGTTTGTTTCCACATCTTGGCTATTGTAAAGAGTACAACTATGAACATTGGGGTGCATGTATCTTTTTGAATTAGAGTTGTCATCTTTCCTGAGTATATACCTGGCAGTACAATTGCTGGATCATATGGTAGCTCTAGTCAAAGCTATGGTTTTTCTAGTAGTCATGTATGGATGTGAGAGTTGAATCATAAAGAAGGCTGAGAGCCAAAGAATTGATGTTTTTGAACTGTGGTGTCGGTGAAGACTTTTAAGAGTCCCTTAGACTGCAAGGAGACCAAACCAGTCCATCCTAAAGGAAATCAATCCTGAATATTCATTGGAGGGACTGATGCTGAAGCTGCAGCTCCAATACTTTGACCACCTGATGTGAAGAGCCGACTCATTTGAGAAGACCTGGATGCCAGGAAAGATTAAAGGCAGAAGGAGAAGGGGACAACAGAGGATGAGATGGTTTCATGGCATCACCAGCTCAATGGACATGAGTTTGAGCAAGCTTCGGGAGATGGTGAATGAAGGGAAACCTGGCATGCTGCAGTCCATGGTGTCGTAAAGAGTTGGAGATGACTGAATGACTGAACAACAGTGGTAGTTCTGTCTTTAGATTTTTAAAAGGAAACTCCACATAGTTCTCCATAGTGGCTGCACCAGTTTACATTCACACCAACACATTTACATTCCCGTTTCTTCACACTCTTTCTAGAATTTGTAGACCTTTTGACGACAAGCCAGTCTGACCAGTGTAAGGTTATACCTCACTGGGATTTGATCTGTATTTCTCTGATGATTAGCAATGTTAAGCATCTTTTCGTATGCTTATTGGCCAACTATATGTCTTCTTTGAAGAAATGCCTATTTAGGTCTTCTGTCCATTTTTTATTGGCTTGTGTGTATTTTCAGTATTGAATTATGTGAACTAGAGCAGCTTTATTAACAGCACAGTTGAAGGGAAGGTATGGATATTTCCCACATACCCACTTCCACCACACATGCATAGCTTACCCATAATCAACATCCCCACCAAAGTGGTACATTTGTTACATAATGATGATGAAACTACCTTGACGCATCATAGTCTCCCAAAGTTCATAATTTACATGATAATTTCCTCTTGATGTGCATTCTATGGATTTTGATGAATGTGTAGTGATATGTATCTCTCATTGCGAACAGAGGAGTTCCACTGCTCTAAAAGTCCTCTGTGTGCCACCTATTCATTCCCGACACTCCCAACTCTGGCACCCATTAATCTTTTAGTTTTGTCTCTGTAGTTTTGCCTTTTCATAATGCCTTATATGTGGAGTCAAACAGGATATAGTCTTTCCATATTGGCTGCTTTCACTTAGTCATATGCATTTGAGTTTTCTTCATGACTTTTCATGTCTTGGTAACTCATTTCTTTTTAGCACTGAATAATAGTTCATTGTCTGGATTACTACAGTTTATCCATTCACCTACTGAAGGATGTTTTGTTTACTTCCTGGTTTTGGCAATTAGAAATAAATAAAACTGCTGTAAACATTTATATGCAGGTTTTTGTGTATATGTAGGTTTTCAAATTCTTTGGTTAAACACCAAGGAATGCAATTGCTTGGAGAAGGAAATGGCAACTCACTCCAGTGTTCTTGCCTGGAAAATCCCAGGGATGGAGGAGCCTGGTAGGTTACAGTCAATGGAGTTGCAAAGAGTCGGACACGACTGAGATCTTATGGTAAGAATATGTTTAGTATTGAAAGAAACAGCCAAACTGTACTGCAAAGTGGCTGTATCATTTTTCATTCCCACCAGCAGTGAATGAGAGTTTCTTTTGCTCTACATCCTCATGAGCATTTGGTACTGTCAGTTTTCTGCATTTTGTCCATTCTAGTAGGTGTATAGTGATTTCTCATTGCTGTTTTCATTTGCATTTCTCTAATGTTATGGAAGGTGAGATGACCATTTTAATAGCTGTTTATCTTAAGTTTATCCCTTGATTTCTACAAACTTCAGCATGCTCATTTGTAAACTATTAATGGTGATACACATCTTGCATGATTTGATCCAGGGGACAATTATAAATAACAAATGTAAATGTATGATTCAAACAGGGCTTCAACAATGAAGTTGTGAGGATTCACAAAGTGATAATGTCCAAGTGTCAGACAAATCAGCCCCCTTAGCATTTTGGATTTCATGAACTAAGATAATTAATTTTTTTTGACAGAGCTAATAGAAAGTTGACAAACTTTACTTTTATCTTGTTAAGACACTAAAGAAGAAAGTCAATTCAACTATCATTTACTCTCATTATTTTATCTAAAAGAAAGGAATTTTTGCAATGATGACAAAAGAAAGGAAATACATAATCCAAGAAAATAATACTGTCATTTAAATTTAATAAATACAGCTTGTAAAAGAAGTTCTTACTTTTTTTGCTTTGCTATGAATGGTAAAAACAATTCATCTGAAGCAGGCATTGGTTGGGCTGATGAATTCTCAGGAAGGCCTGGAACTCTTTCTTTGTTGATGTGTTTGTCCAAAACCATGTTTCTCTCCTTGGCTGGGTGCCTCTTGTTTTCTGAATGGTCAACATGTAATAGTCATATCTTACTAGGGAAGTAGAATGATGTTGACTCTTTTTTTTCCCATTGAGATTGAATTTAAATTCTGCTGTTTCAAATGCATCCTTTTGTCAGGCTTTATCGCTTTCTGATCTATTTTCAGTGGCTCTCCATCTGACCTGACAACATGCATATGGGTGCTTGTTCACTGATGTTCCCATCTGTACATATCTGTTCACATTCTCAGGTTTAGCATGCCTTATTTTGCCTTACCATTTTCAGAATACTACAAGTGAACTCCCTGAAAATCTTGTCATCCATGGTGTTGTTTACGATTTTTTAAGAAGATATTCATTTATACTGTGCATTTGGCATTGATTCTTACCTTAAATTTTAAGGTTGTATATCCTACAAAAATGGACATTTGGTTTAACATATGTATCAACAGAAGAAGTGTGCATTCTGTAACCACAGAAAAACACATGGGATTGTCTCTCTAAGAGTGAAAAACTTGGAGGAAGAATGTCAAGTTGATATAGAATTAGAATTTGAGTTCAAAGATAAGCTTCTTGATAATATATAGACTAAGAACCTTTTCTTTACTAGCGTGTGAGATGAGTGCAATTGTGCGGAAGTTTGAGCATTCTTTGGCATTGCCTTTCTTTGGAATTGGAATGAAAACTGACCTTTTCCAGTCCTGTGGCCACTGCTGAGTTTTCCAAATTTGCTGGCATACTGAGTGCAGCACTTTCACAGCATCATCTTTCAGGATTTGAAACAGCTCAATGGGAATTCCATCACCTCCACTAGCTTTGTTCGTAGTGATGCTTTCTAAGGCCCACTTGACTTCACATTCCAAGATGTCTGGCTCTAGATTAGTGATCACATCCTCATGATTATCTGGGTCATGAAGATCTTTTCTGTACGGTTCTTCTGTGTATTCTTGCCACCTCTTCTTAATATCTTCTGCTTCTGTTAGGTCCATACCATTTCTATCCTTTATGGAGCCCATCTTTGCATGAAATGTTCCCTTGGTATCTCCAGTTCTCTTGAAGAGATCTCTAGTCTTTCCCATTCTGTTCTTTTCCTCTATCTCTTTGCATTGATTGCTGAAGAAGGCTTTCTTATCTCTTCTTGCTATTCTTTGGAACTCTGCATTCAGATGCTTATATCTTTTCTTTTCTCCTTTGCTTTTCGCCTCTCTTCTTTTCAGTGCTATTTGTAAGGCTTCTCCAGACAGCCATTTTGCTTTTTTGCATTTCTTTTCCATGGGGATGGTCTTGATCCCTGTCTCCTGTACAATGTCACGAACCTCATTCCATAGTTCATCAGGAACTCTGTCTATCAGATCTAGGCCCTTAAATCTATTTCTCACTTCCACTGTATAATCATAAGGGATTTGATTTAGGTCATACCTGAATGGTCTAGCTGGAATTCCATCACCTCCACTAGCTTTGTTCTTAGTGATGCTTTCTAAGGCCCACTTGACTTCACATTCCAAGATGTCTGGCTCTAGATTAGTGATCACATCCTCATGATTATCTGGGTCGTGAAGATCTTTTCTGTACAGTTCTTCTGTGTATTCTTGCCACCTCTTCTTAATATCTTCTGCTTCTGTTAGGTCCATACCATTTCTATCCTTTATCGAGCCCATCTTTGCATGAAATGTTCCCTTGGTATCTCCAATTCTCTTGAAGAGATCTCTAGTCTTTCCCATTCTGTTGTTTTCCTCTATCTCTTTGCATTGATTGCTGAAGAAGGCTTTCTTATCTCTTCTTGCTATTCTTTGGAACTCTGCATTCAGATGCTTATATCTTTTCTTTTCTCCTTTGCTTTTTGCCTCTCTTCTTTTCAGTGCTATTTGTAAGGCTTCTCCCGACAGCCATTTTGCTTTTTCGCATTTCTTTTCCATGGGGATGGTCTTGATCCCTGTCTCCTGTACAATGTCACGAACCTCATTCCATAGTTCATCAGGAACTCTATCTATCAGATCTAGGCCCTTAAATCTATTTCTCACTTCCACTGTACATGGTATGCACTTGTAAAAACAGTTTGGAAAGAAGATATTTTGGTAGAGAGGAAGGAATCTTCCCTTACACACACAGAGTTCTGCTATTGGTTTTTTTTTTTTTTTTGAGATTTTTTTTTTGTATTTATTTATTTTTGTTTTTTAACAGCCAGTTGTTTTGTTTTGACTGCACTGGGTCCTCATTGCTCTGCACAGGCTTTCTCTAGTCGCAGTGAGAGGGGACTACTCTTCATTGCAGTGCTCAGGCTACTCACTGTGGTGACTTCTCTGGTTATGGAGCACAGGCCCAGGCGCATGGGCTTCATGACATGCAGGCTCTAGAGCATGGGCTCAATAGTTGTGGCACACAGGCTTCAATGCTCCATGGCATGCAGAAGTCCCAGACCAGGGATTGAACCTGTGTCCCCTCCATCGGCAGGCAGATTCTTATCTACTGCACCACCAGAGAAGTCCAGAGCTCTGTTATTTTAATGAACAATAACAACAAAAAATTGCTATAAAATATAAACAGAACATTTTATTCAATGCAGACACTGACTTCAACTGTCTATCACTAGGACTAAGGTGATGTGATATCTTAGAAATAGCTCAAAACTTGAATTAAGAGAACTAGAGTCCAAATACAATTATCCTCCCAATTACCTGAAGGTGATTTTTAAGGTTGTGACCTTTCTGGAACTCAGCTTCTTCATCTGCAAAATGGAAATCAGGTTGAAAGAGATTTTTGTAGGCTTTATTCACTGATACTAGTGAATATCAGTTTAATGCCTGGAATATACCAGGCAGTCAATAAATTTTTGTTAAATTAATGAATAAAAAAAATGTTTTTTAATCATCAATCCCCAATCCTCTTTCCAATTTGAATATCTTATAATTCTGGTCCCTAGAATTTCAGCAATCATTTCATGATATTTTACTGCCAAATATTTTCTACCTCTGGCAAATGAAATATTTGCTCCTCTAATCTCAAAATACAATGCTGTAAGTCCATAAGCCTTTCCAGCTGAGAGAGAAAAGATTCTCCCCATAACCAGATCGACTGACCACAGCCTTTAGTGAGGTTTGCTTATTTATTAAACGCTAACAAAAGGGATCTTCAAGTAAAAGGATCAATTACCCGCATCATATCTCACAATGCATACAAGCTCAGTAGGGCCCTGCGAAGTGTAATCTTTTGGTGGAAGCAGAGGAAAGTTCCATGAATATCATTTTCCCTATCTAGAGCAGACAGACTAACAGACCACAACATCATTTCACACTTGCTGTTTCTGTGGCTTTTCTTCTAAGACAATGACTATCTATAATAAGGGCCCATTTTTGCCAGAGCATCACAAAACTGCAAATAGCTCTGACAAGTGTGTCTGCCTTCCATCCATCCTTACTCATTGATGACAATGTGATAAAACACCAGCTGACACTTCCATAAGGTGACAGAGCTATTATAGCTCAGCCAAGGCAGCAAGTGCCCCTCAACCTCCAGGATCAGCCACCCATAGCCCTTTAAAGGCAGAGGACACCTTCAGTGTGATAGTTTACAGTGAACAATGTCAGGCTCATGATCTCCAAAGAAGAGGATTTAGCTTCGGGACCAGGACTGAGGCTTCAGACACTCAGAACTTCATGTGGCAAAAGTTTTATTACAGTGAAAAATGAAACAGAGAAAGCTTCTGACACAGATGTCAGAAAGGAAATGGAGAGTGCCCCCTCACTAGTAGCAAGAGAGCTGTGTACTTTTTCAATTGGTTATTAACAATAAATCAAAAGAATGTGTCAAGGTTGCACACTTGAGAGACCTACTCCCACAATATACATTTTAAGATAACGGGATTAGTCAGAGGGTTCTGAAGAAGGAGAAGCTCATCCTCAAACAGGATACATTGTTGCTATATAATCACTAGTACAAAGTTTAAGGAAAAACATACCCTTGAGCAAAATGAGTTGTTTTGTTGTGTAATCATTCAATTTAGTTCAGTTCAGTCGCTCTCCAACTCCCAGAGTTCACTCAAACTCACATCCATTGAGTCGGTCATGCCATCCAGCCATCTCATCCTCTGCTGTCCCCTTCTCCCTCTGCCCCCAATCCCTCCCAGCATCAGAGTCTTTTTCAGTGAATCAACTCTTCGCATGAGGGGGCCAAAGTACTGGAGCGTCAGCTTTAGCATTAAAAAAAAAAAAAAATCAAGCCCTGTGAATGGGGCTTTTCCAGGGTCCTGCTCAACAGGTGAAATCATGCCAGTTCTCTGCAGACAGGATTTTGAGGCCCTGCAACCCCCTTTGCCTCCTCCAGTGAGCTCTCTGCTGCTGGCTTTCACAGCTGCCAGTTTTCAAGGTTACTGCCAAACTCAGGAGGGGCAGATGAGAACAGGGCAAGTTAAAGTTCCATAGGACTCTGATCTTTTCTTGAATAAATTCTCAGAGTGTTGCAAGACTTTGGCCAATCTCCAGAATTCTGAAAAGGTTGATTTTCACATTTTTTCCCCCAGCATTGCTGCTATTATGGATGTACAGATTTTTAGGGGTCCTTCCTCTGTCATTCCATATTCCCCTCCTCCACCAGGGCATGTTGTTGATGTCTACAGACACCACAGGTTTAGTACTATCTCAGGAGGCCTCTGAGCCCCCAGGGTATTGTTCCAAATGATGACAGCTTCCCTTTGTTGAATTTCTTCCCCCAAATAAGGCAATGGTTGGGACTTCTCACATATATCACCTCTCTGCTCCAAAACAGCTCTCCAGGGAAGATGTTTTGATCCCTGTATTAGTCAACAGGCTCACAAAAGTTAAAATGGCTTTAACTGGAGCTAGTTCATATTCAACTTCTTCAGTTTTAATCTTTAGGGATTATTAAATTGATGGATTGGATGCTGTGAGAACTGGGGAGTCCCAATATTACATCACTCACGTTTGCCTAGGCCTCCTGGTATATCTCTTGAGCTTTCTAACAGGCAAACAGATCCAGTACAGTAAACACTAAGCACTAGTTCAGTCCAACAAATGCTTATCAATCACCTACAAAATGCCAAGCTTTGGGCCAAACTCCGGAAACTATAGAGACTAATCTTTGCCCTCCAACTGCTGGCCCAGTGTGCTGGGGCCTGAAAGAACAGGCCTTTCACTTCATCAGCAAGTGCTTCTGACCCTCCACCCCTTCTTCTTCATCTCCCCTGTGATCCTCCTCTCCACCACTCTCCTATTTGAAATTCTGTAACCACCTTAGCACTGCTTTACCTTCTTCCACCCTTGTCTCCTATAAGCAGTTTCTCATTGCAGACACCAGAGTGAGCTTTTAAAAATATTTTCTGCCCTCTTAGGCCCCTCATTCCCCTGGACTTCCCATTTGGAATAGATTTCCGACTCCTTGCCCTGACGTGTGAGACTCCCTGCCTCCCTCTGGCCTCCCACCACCTTCATTCAACTCCAGCCACGCTGGCGGAGGTTCTGTCCCTTGGACTCTCCAGCCTTGTTCTGCAGGCCTTAGGATTCCTAAGCTAGCTGTTCTCTCTGCTTGAAAGGCTTTGTTCCAAGATCTTAGCATGAGTCACTCTTTTCTTGTCATTTAGTGCCCACCTAAAATGTCACCTCCTCAGAAATGATCCCTGAATCTAAAGTAGCCCCAGGCACTTTCTATCCTATAACATGCTTCGTTGATACAGAGTATGGTCACCACCTAACATTTTCTTTTTTATGCCTTTATTTGTCTGCAAAATAAGTTTCATGAGGTCAGAGCATTATCTGCTTCATATATCATTCTATCCCAGTCCTAGAAGATAGCCAACATTCAGTAAATATTCATTTAAAAAAAGGAGAATGGGGGGATGGGAGGAAGGGAGGGAGAAAGACAACATCTAACTTCCCTTGTGGCTCAGCTGGAAAAGAATCTGTCTGCAATGTGGGAGACCTAGGTTCAGTGCCTGGGTTGGGAAGATCCCCTGGAGGAGGGGACGGCTACCCACTCCAGTATTTTACCCTGGAGAATTCCGGGGACTGTATAGTCCATGGCGTCACAAAGAATTGGACACCACTAAGTGACTTTCACTTGAGATGGCAATAATAGTACCTATCTTATAGAATTATCATTGGCAGTGATGAGACTATGAATATGAAGTACTTAATACCTCATAGAATTCAGTAAGTATTCCTCCAATGAATGAAACAGCATTTGTTGACTGACTGACTGAACTATTCCACTGTCTTATGACACATGAAAAGTCCTGGCATGGGGCCTGGTAGATAATTAAAGTTCAGTGAATTTAAGTTGTATTTCTTTTCTTTCATCTTATGAGGTCTCCTGAAGAATCAGTCTGAGAAAGACCATGGTTAAGAAAAAGTATCTTGTAGGCTTGTTGTAAAGGTAAAATACAAGATGATGCCTATAATGTGGGTAGCACTATGCCTGGAGCATATTAGGAGCTTCATAATGTTGACTAATGTCACCATCATCATCATTGCTGTTTTAGCACAAAGACTGTGCCTTCTTTCCAGCTGGAGTCCTTCTGGACAACATATCTAGATGTGAACCCCAACCAGAGACCTTGAAGTCTCTTATTTCCTTTCTTCTCATTGGCCTTTGGCTTTAGTCCCTTTCTGCAGAAAGATAAAGTGACCAGCTTTTGATGAATTCTTTCCTTTTCTTATCTGCTTCCAAGTCTCAGCCACAGTGAAGAAGTGTAGCTGGGTGTTAGCCCAGCCCAGGAAGTGATAATGTAATTTCAATTCAAGACAAACTCAAGGATAACTTTCAACACAGCTACTCAGGCAGTTCAGGGGTGGAGGTGCCCTGTAGAGAGGAGACGGGTAAGTCACTCAGCAGCTGGCCCAGAACACAGAGGGCCACAGCTCCAGTGAAGTAGCTAACCTCCATCTCTTCATCAAACCCCTTGAGACTCAGTTCTCTGCAGAGAAGGGGCAGAGGGAGGGAATGTGGAGAGATTAGATAAGAAGGATTTACCAACCCCACTGGGAGATGGTTCCAAAAGTATAGAAGGTTGAGAAGCCAAGCTCTTACATCCCAATCCACCTCCATCAGTCAGCAGTTCCCACTGTATGAATAGGGTGTGGAAAGCTTCCAATTAGAACTATACTTGTGAATATTGGCAAAGTGTGTCATGTGCAGAGCACATTTAAAAGGAGAAGAAAGAAGATAAGTCCTTGTTTTCGAGGAGCACGTGTTGTGCTATGAGGTTTTCAGTCTGTGAGTTAGTCATAAATATATTGCCATGCCTAACAGCACCTAGCACATAAGTTGGTGCTCAATGAATGTGTGTTAAATTGAACATCTGTCCTGAAATCTTTTCTGCACATATAACAAGGTTTTATTATTTGCTTAACACATTTTTATCAAGTTCCTTCTGTGTTCCAGGCCTCTGGTTCTTAGAAACTGTTTTTAAGTCATACAGTGAGTGCCAGACAGCAAAGCCAATCCAAAAACCCTCATTCAACATCATTTGAACTTTTCTTTCCTGTATTTATGAGCCCTAATATAAGCTTTCACTGTAAGTTACAGAGCAAGTACCTTTCAAGAAATGGAGAACATTTCTACTCCAATTCTGGCTTTGAGTGAACAGAAAACCCAGAGATATCAGAGTGTGGTTTTGACCACTGCTTTTCGATTGTAGTTGCATGGAAGTCAGCCGAGGTGTTGCTAAAATGCAGATTCAAAGGTGTAGGTCTAGGGTGGAGCCTGAGGCGCTGCATTTCTAACAGGCTCCCAGCAGGTACAGGGTCTAGTGATGCTCATCCACATACTTTGAGAAGCAAGGGTCTAGAGAAAAGGCATTTGTCAGGATTCTAGTCCTTTCTGTGTCGTTCACTTGCCAATGACCCTACACAGGATGCTTACCTTCTTTGGGCCTCAGTTTCTTTATTTTCAAACTGAAGTACTTCAGTTCAGTGTGATTTAAGAGTTCTTCTAAATCATGCTTTTATGACTTAGTGACTCAATTTGTTATTTCCTTTATTATAGTAAGATCTTTTCAAGTTCTGAATTTCATGCAATTTATTCTTGGGTTCCCTTGCTCTTCTTTGAGGTGTTAATTGTTCTCTTTTATCTGTCCTGTGCATCCCTCCTGCCCATTCCAAGCATGGTGGTATGTAGTTAGATCAATCAGTGAGAATGACTTTGCAGAGAACTTCCACATAGCCCCCCCCCCCCATCACCACCGCCAAGATCTGCAGTTGTGTGATTCTGTGCCCTTCTGGATGAAGAGGAAATAACCATTCATTCTGCTGGTCAGTAGCAGGCTCTGCTCACCTCATGTTAAATAGAGCAACAATTTCCTTCCATACTTCTTCATGAGGCTCCTGTCTTGAGGATAGAGTGCCTCTGTTTGAAATTAAGCAAAGAGATCACAGCAGGAGGTGGTATTGAAGACAGTCCTCTTCATGTGGGTGTTTCTAAAGAACCATCAGTAATTCCCTGGCAATCCAGTGGTTGGGACTCTGTGATTCCACTGCAGGGGGCATGGGTTCCATTCCTGGTTGGAGAACTAAGATCTAGCCACGTGACCAAAACAAAACAAAAAATTTAAAGTAATTTTTTTGTTGTCTGACTGGCAGGCCCTGAAGGCTTATAGGAAAATAAGGGCACTACTTTGCATGTGTGAGTTGTGAATAGAGGTTCATTACTGATTTGTGCACTCATACAGTTTTACAAGAGTCTTCCCTGGTGTCTCAGTCGGTAAAGAGAGACCCCAGAGATGCAGGAGACCCCAGTTCAATCCCTGGGTTGGTAAGGGAGAAGGACATGGCAACTCACTCAGTACTCTTGCCTGGGAAATTCCATGGATGGAGGAGTCTGGTGGGCTACAGTCCATGGGGTCACAAGAGTCAGACACGACTTAGTGACTAAACCACCACCACCCACAGCTTTACAAGAGAAACAGCTGAATCTTACAACAAACACACAAAATGAAATGTTATGAATAATCTTGACTATGCTAGAATGTGGGAGATGCTACTCTAAGGGCAGCAACAGGTAGAAGCCGGAGCCATGCCTAGACTTGCAGGGCAAAAAGAAGAGGTGGTTTTACCAGAAGCCAAGTGTAGGGTCATCTGGAGGTTGAGATGGTGACAAGCCTGTCCTGTGGGCACTGAGGCCTTGAGAAGGTGCCCCCATTGATTGCCCAGGGCAGAAAGAAGGGGGGAAACAATTTGGCTTCTGCCCTCCTTCCCACTTCTAAACACCAGCCAATGCCTCCCATCAGGTGAACTCTACAAGAAGTCAGCTGACACAGGAAGCCTATGACTAACAGCCTGCTGGGGCCACCTCCTTGAGGATGCTGAGCTAAGCAAGGGAAGGGTGAGGAGTGAATCCATGGTCACACAGCGCCTGAATTAATACCCCAGATTGATTTCCATGCCACTAGAAAGCTGGGGTAGAGGCAAGGTAGGAGGAAATTATGAGTCAAAGAGAGCACATTCAAAGCTGCTATTCCTGCCTGGTCTTCAGGTGAAACCATCAGCAGACAGTTTAGACTGTGGAACTGGGACCTGAGACAGAGATCAGGACTATAGTGGTAGTCACAATAGTCATTTTGCCTGTCAATGGACAGAGCTTCACAGAGGGTAAAATTCCCAAGAGAGATTGTAGAAAGGAACAAGAATAAGAAGACCTCTTGTATTTGTATGACTGTAATCTTCAGAACATTTTTCTTATGTCTTTTGATCTTACAACTATCCAGTAGCTTTCACAGCATAGCCTGGCACTTTACCTTCCTGACTAGAAAAATAGAAAAATTGATGATCATGTCTGTGTTCTTTCTTATCATAATAAGTTCTTTCAAACTGTGTAGAGAGTGCTCAGAGGTGCTCAGAGTCTAGATCTCAATATTTATTAACTCTTGGAGGCTAAACAAGGACAGAAAGCTGCTAGAAATTTGCTTCTTGGGATTCTATAGACAGAATTTGCTAACTGTGGTAAACATGAACTCAGTGCTCTTCTGTGCCAGGCATGGGCCTTGCACAATGGCGATGGACTCATCGAATCCTTCAGGGTAGGCATCATTAACTCCTCAGGCAGATTAAGTGACTCAGTGTCTTACTCAGTCCAGGCTGCTATAGCAAAAAACTATAGACTGAGTGGTTTATGAACAACAGAAATTGGTTTCTTACAGTTCTGGAGGCTGGAAGTCCAAACTCATGGTTGGGTTCCTGTAAGAACTCTCTTTCAGATTTTAGACTTCTATTTTCTCATTGTATCTTCATATGGTGGGAAGAGGGAAAGAGAGTTCTCTGGGGTCCCTTTTATAAAGACACTAAACCTATTTATGAGGGCTTCACCCTTATGACTTAATTACCTCCCAGAGCCTCACCTTCTCATACCATCATAGTAGGTTTCAACGCATGAAATGACAAACAATTAATCTCCAAAATATACAAGCAGCTCATGCAGCTCAACACCAGAAAAATAAACAACCCAATCAAAAAATGGGCAAAAGAACTAAACAGATATTTCTCCAAAGAAAACATACAGACGGCTAACAAACACATGAAAAGATGCTCAACATCACTCATTATTAGAGAAATGCAAATCAAAACCACAATGAGGTATCATCTCATGTCAGTCAGAATGGCTGCTATCCAAAAGTCTACAAGCAATAAATGCTGGAGAGGGTGCGGAGGAAAGGGAACACTCTTACACTGTTGGTGGGAATGCAACCTAGTACAGCCACTATGGAGAACAGTGTGAGAATCCTTAAAAAACTGCCAATAGAACTGCCATACGACCCAGCCATCCCACTGCTGGGCATACACACCAAGAAAAGCAGAATTGAAAGAGACACATGTACCCCAATGTTCATTGCAGCACTGTTTGCAAAACCTTAGGACATGAAAGCAACCTAGATCTCCATCAGCAGATGAATGGATAAGAAAGCTGTGGTACATATACACAATGGAATATTACTCAGCTATAGAAAAGAACACATTTGCGTCAGTTCTAATGAGGTGGATGAAACTGGAGCCTATTATACAGAGTGAAGTAAATCAGAAAGAAAAATACCAACACGGTACATTAATGCATATATATGGAATTTAGGAAGATGGTAATGATGACCCTATATGTGAGACAGCAAAAGAGACACAGATGTAAAGAACAGACTTTTGGACTCTGGGGAAAGGTAAGGGTGGGATGATTTGAGAGAACAGCATTGAAACATGTATATTACCTTATATGAAATAGATGACCAATCCAAGTTTGATGCATAAAATAGGGCACTCAAAGCCAGTGCACTGGGACAACCCAGAGGGATGGGAAGGGGGTTCAGGATGGGGGGACACATGTGTACCCATGGCTGATTCATTTCAACATATGGAAAAAACCACCACAATATTGTAAAGTACTTAGCCACCAACCAAAATTAATAAATTTTTTTAAAAAAGAGAGAGAGATTCAGTTAGCAAAGGGTGAAGCCTTGACCTGATCCAAGACATGTAGACTCCAGGGCTCAAGCTTTAGCTGGTCAGCTACTTGCCTCCTCTGGGGGGAGAAGATCCATTGTTGAACTCTTACATTAGTTACCTGATGTGTTCAACTGTTGAACGGACTCACAATGCTTAGTTTATCCTCATGGAACAGTTTTATTACAGGCAAGGGATACAGTACAGCAACAGTAAGACATGGATATGCAATGCAAGGGGTCCAGAGATCTCAGGTGCAAACTTTGTCTTTCAGCTGATTGCAGAGAATACCTTTTGACAGCAGGTCTCAAACCTCCACTGGCCTGCATGTGAAACATCTGGGTACCAAGAAGTCCAAAGTCAGCTCATCTTGGAGGTCATTTGTTAGTGAACTGATCACATAGGCACATTCCAGCCACAGGACACATCTCAGCTGATGAAACCCCAAGACGCCACTGAAACCAGGTGCAAATCATAAATCCAATTATTATTACTAAATGATGCTGACAGGCCAATATATCCTGCCCTAACCAAGTTGAACTCATGGTTACAAAATATTTATCTTTAGTAAATGCATTCCATAGTCACTGCCAGCAATTGGTAAACATTAGAAGATTAGTCTGGGGTCAGTTCAGGCCATGCTCTTGACTTTGCTTAGTGAGTAAGTCAGGAATCTCCTCCTAGAACCTGGACAATGGTGAAGTAACCTAAATGCAAATACTTGCTATTGGAATGGGAAATATTCTATAGAGAATGGAAAAACTATCATTTCAGTTATCACAAACATATGTTACTTCAACAGATGGCCTAGTATTTCCTTGCATGCATGCATGCTCGGTCACCTCAATCATGTCTAACTCTTTGTAACCCCATGGACTGTAACCCAGCAGGCTTCTCTGTTCACGGGACAAGAATACCAGAGTGGGTTGCCATTTCCTCCTCCAGGGGATCTTCCTGACGCAGGAATCGAACCTGTCTCCTACATTACAGGCACATTCTTTACCCACTGAACCACTACAAATTTCTAATGTCCCTACACTGTACTGGGTAGCCATTCTATATGCTCCATAAAACCCACTTTTTTCTCAAGGCCCTTAGAATATAATATGATGAGTGCTGTGATATTTACCTGTGTCTCTGGAACAATGTTGCCCATTAGAAACTTTGGAAGTTATATATGCAATTTTAAAAGTAATAGTACCCTAACCCTAACAGAAGCAGAAGGTATTAAAAAGAGGTGGCAAGAATACACAGAAAACTGTACAAAAAAGATCTTCACAACCCAAATAATCACAACAGTGTGGTCACTCATGTAGAGCCAGACATCCTGGAATGTGAAGTCAACTGGGCTGTAGGGAGCATCACTACGAACAAAGCTAGTGGGGGTGATGGAATTCCAGTTGAGCTGTTTCAAATCCTGAAAGATGATGGTGTGAAAGTGCTGCACTCAATATGCCAGCAAATTTGGAAAACTCAGCAGTGGCCACAGGACTGGAAAAGGTCAATTTTCATTCCAATCCCAAAGAAAGGCAATGCCAAAGAATGCTCAAACTACTGCACAATTGCATTCATCTCACATGCTAGTAAAGTAATGCTCAAAATTCTCCAAGCCAGGCTCCAGCAATATGTAAACCATGCACTTCAAGATATTCAAGCTGGTTTTAGAAAAGGCAGAGGAACCAGAGATCAAATTGCCAACATCTGTTGGATCATCGAAAAAGCAAGAGAGTTCCAGAAAAACATCTATTTCTGCTTTATTGACTATACGCCAAAGCCTTTGTCTGTGTGGATCACAATAAACTGTGGAAAATTCTGAAAGAGATGGGAATACCAGACCATCTGACCTGCCTCTTGAGAAACCTATATGCAGGTCAGGAAGCAACAGTTAGAACTGGACATGGAACAACAGACCGGTTCCAAATAGGAAAAGGAGTCCATCAAGGCTGTATATTGTCACCCTGCTTATTTAACTTCTATGCAGAGTACATCATGAGAAACGCTGGGCTAGATGAAGCACAAGCTGGCATCAAGATTGCTGGGAGAAATATCAATAACCTCAGATATGCAGATGACACCACCCTATTGGCAGAAACTGAAGAGGAACTAAAGAGCCTCTTGATGAAAGTGAAAGAGNCATCATGAGAAACCCTGGGCTAGATGAAGCACAAGCTGGCATCAAGATTGCTGGGAGAAATATCAATAACCTCAGATGTGCAGAGGACACCACCCTTATGGCAGAAAGTGAAGAAGAACTAAAAAGCCTCTTGATGAAAGTGAAAGAGGGGAGTGAAAAAGTTGGCTTAAAGCTCAACATTCAGAAAACGAAGATCATGGCATCTGGTCCCATCACTTCATGGCAAATAGATGGGGAAATAGTGGAAGCAGTGGCTTACTTTATTTTTCGGGGATCCAAAAATCAGTGCAGATGGTGATTGCAACCATGAAATTAAAAGATGCTTACTCCTTGGAAGGAAAGTTATGACCAACCTAGACAGCATATTAAAAAGCAGAGACATTACTTTGTCAACAAAGGTCTGTCTAGTCAAGGCTATGGTTTTTCCAGTGGTGATGTATGGATGTGAGAGTTGAACTATAAAGAAAGCTGAGTGCTGAAGAATTGATGCTTTTGAACTGTGGTGTTGGAGAAGACTCTTGAGAGTCCCTTGGACTGCAAGGAGATCCAACCAGTCCATCCTAAAGGAAATCAGTCCTGGGTGTTCACTGGAAGAACTGATGCTGAAGCTGAAACTCTGATACTTTGGCCACCTGATGCAAAGAGCTAACTCATTTGAAAAGACCCTGATGCTGGGAAAGATTGAGGGCAGGAGGAGAAGGAGGCAACAAAGGATGAGATGGTTGGATGGCATCACTGACTCAATGGACATGGATTTGGGTGGACTCCAGGAGTGGTGATGGACAGGGAGGCCTGGCATGCCTGGCCTCATGGGGCGTTCATGGGGTCACAAAGAGTCGTACTTGACTAAGTGACTGAACTGAACTGAACCCACATTAAAAATGTTGAAGAAATAAGTGAAATTTATTTTAATGTATATTTGTCCAACACATCTAAAATATTATAATTTCAACATGGAATCAGTATAAAAATTATTGAGATATTTTGTATTCTTTTTTCTAAATTTTCAAAATCTAATATAGAACATATTTTCAACATATCTTAATTTAGATACTAAATTTCCATCAGAAATACTTGATCTGTATTTTAAAATTGACAATTGAAAACATAGATTCACATCCCCAAGGTGTTCCCAATATTCTCAAAGTTTTTCAATAACCAAATTTAATAACCAATAACCAAATTGCATCCAATAACCCCCAAAGTCACTTTTCTTTACTATTCACATCCATATTACAAAACTGGCTAATCATTTTTAGAAGAAATGATTTGATTTTGAAACATAAACTATCTGTTTCTAAACTATGTCTATCCACATTAAGTAAATTCACTAAATCTTATATCAGCTTGGTATCATTAATATTGAGTTTAAAGGTATATTTATGCAACGCTAAATTTATAAGTACCAACAAGACATTCTTCAAAATTTTCTTCTAGTTTTTACAGTAAATTTATAAAACTCTGTCAATTATAATTAAAATCTTCTGCATATCAATTCATGTTAAATATATAAAAATCATGATTGTTGATTTGTATTGTGAAGTCTCATTCACAACATGCATTTTCATACCTGACCAATTAGGTTGCATGTGTCCATAGTCATTCGGTCATGTCCAACTCTTTGAAACCCCATGGATTGTAGCCTGCCGGGCTTCTCTGTCCGTGGAATCTTCTAAGCAAGAATACTGAAGTGGGTTGCCATTTCCCACCCCAGGGGATCTTCCCGAACCAGGGATCCAATCGGCATCTCTTGGACTAGTTAGGTTACAGTAAGCTTTTCCTTTCCTTGGAGCTACAAGTTTAACACGTTCATATCCATTGAGTCATCAGTGAAAAATATAAATCATTCTGCCATTTTTCCTTTTTGTTTTTCATTATTGAGTATTTGGCAAGCATTCATTCTATTTCAAGAAAGTGTGTAGTCAGAGTCAACAGCAAAGTATATCTTTGTAAAACTCTTCCATAATTCTGTCAACAAGCACTGGCAATGAACACAAGATCATGACATGGATTGCCTTTGATTTCTTTCACCATTTCTGTAAACTGGCAATGATTCCATTTGCGTGTATATATGAAACAATTTTAATAACTGTATACATGATGCTTTCATAGTGTCTGCTTAATAAAACTGAACACAGATATTTTCAACATGTATCATACAGAACTAAGCAAGAAAGAATCCATCAGTCTTGTTTTAAGATTCCACTGTCTAAATTTTTGACCTAACAGTTGGAATACCATTCATTGTGATAGAAACTAATTTTTTCATACCTAGGTGAAATTATTTGACGAATGTAAAAGATTAAAATCTACTCCAGGAGTTCCATTTTATGCACTATGAATTGACATTTCTTTGTGAATTTGGAAGTCATTTAAAGTAAAATACACCCAAAGTATTAATTGGCTGATTTCTAGTGTAACTTTCATTTCATCTAAAACAAAAGATAAGTTTCCACAATTTTTCAAATTATGAATCAGTTGGTCTTTGACTTTGTTAAAGAAGTTTTACATTCTACAGTCTGCTGCTGCTGCTGCTGCTGCTTGTGCTGCGATTCATGGGGTTGCAAAGAGTCGGACACAACTGAGCGACTGAACTGAACTGAACTGAAGAACCTTATTTTCGGATGGAAAAAATTAGCATACTAGAGGGGGAAAGATCTGCTGATGGTCATATGGGAGGTTAGATCCTGGATAAATAATTGTAAAATCATGTTGCAAAAGATACTGTATTGATGATGGAACTGTTAAAGAATGTCTACTATTCTGAATTACATCACTAGTATTGCACTTAGGATTTTGGATTATGACCCCCCTATAACTTAAGTGTGATTGTCCTAAGACTGAAGTGTATTAATTACCCTGAAACTAAGATCACAATCATAGAAGAGTCATGAACAGAAATAGCCAATATAAATACTGCATTTGTACCCTACACCAAATTTCTGGTTACACATTCAGTATGTATGGAGGCAGTTCCCAGTAACTGGTTTGGTGTCAGAAAAAAATATTTTGACCCTTGGCTCTGAAACTCATTATCTATGTGAACTTCAATAATTTATTTAATTTCTTTCAGATTTAGTTTCTAACCTTTAAAATAATAATATTACCTTCAGGGATTTTTTTGGTCAATAGTTTATATTACTGTGATAGTAAACAAGTAGGGTATTCTTTCACCGGGGTAAGGCTGTAAACTTAAAGGTTACTGCTCTGAACAATTTTGCATTATTAATACAGTTAGGAGGGCCAAATTTAAATGATCAGATACAGCAAGATTATAAGAAGAATTGTGTAAAAAATATGAACAGGATGAAATATATAATGAAACAATACAGGATGGTTCATGGCCTCATATGTAACAGTATATGGTATGTTATGGTATAATAATATGGGTAGGCAAACCATTGGCCTGCTGCCTGCTTTTGTAAACAAAATTTTATTGGAATATAGCAATGCTAATTCATTTATATATTTTCTATAGATATGCTGCTTTTGTGCTACAATAGCACGGTTGAATAGTTGGGACAGAGACCATATGCTTATGAAGCCTAGCATATCTCTATCTGGACCTTTACAGAAAATGTTTGCTGATCCCTGGTATATATGTATGCTGATACTATGGGTTTGTTTCCTTTTTTACTGGAAGACAGCAAGGCAGCCTTTATTTCCTGAACATTCACTGTAGTGCCTACCTCACTGTTCTGCACATGTTCAGCCACCTATGCATTCAGTAGCTTACTTTTACTATTTTCTATAACTTTAGTAAAAATAAATAATTAACATAAGGTGGCCCAAGTACCTTCTGACATTAGCACTGTAAAGGGCTAAAACCTGGTTCATAAAACCACTATCCCAGCACAAACCTTGCTGGTTTTATCTTAGTAGTTCTAAAACTTAAGCATCAGAATCACCTGGAGGACTGGCAAAAGCACACATAGCTAGCTCCATCCAGATTTCTGATTCAAGAGGTCTACTCTAGAGCCCCAGAATTTGTTTTTTGTTTGTTTGTTTTGTTTCTTTGACTAAGCCGCATGGCGTACAGAATCTCATTTCCCCAACTAGGGGAGGAACTAGGGCTCTGGCAGTGAAAGCACTGAATCCTAAATCTTGGACTGTCAGGGAGTTCCCCAGAATTTGTATTTCTAATAAGTTTGGAGGTAATGCTGATGCTGCTGGGTCACAGACCACCTTTGATCATCACAGACATCTGGACTCTCTGCACAGGATGATTGAACTGCAATCTCCACAAGGTCCTGAACTTATGCATTTCATTCATTTAAGCATATCCAGCCTCTGTTACAGGGCCTGGCACGTCTTTACTGGGTACTCAGCACATGTTTGTCAAATGGATGAATAAAAATCCACTACCAGCTCAAAAACAGTTTCATGGATCCCGAGAAAAGACATCTGAGCCCATTCTGAAAGAGAAAGCTTGGTGAGGCCTCCTCAGGACACAAGATTCCATCTTGATCACATCCTGACATTCATATGGCATGTATTCCCAAGTCCATGACAGCCATATTAAAAAAAGTCTACTGTAAGTAAAAACGAGCACTCTTTTGGAACCTTTTTGGTCCATGAATGCTGCTTTGTGAGCTAGACCAGGATCAAAAAACTTATTCTTGAAGGCCCAGTTTATAACTACTTCTTGCTTTGCAGGCAAAGAGGTAAGATGAAGGCAATTATACAGATACATTTATAATAATTTAAAGTGTCATCATTTAAATTATTTTTCATTTGAAGACTATGAAAAGATAGGCAGCTGGCTGAATTTGACCCGTAGGCTGTGCTTTACCAACCTGTGAGCTAGACATGAAAGAAAATAGAAGGGAGGTCAGAAAGAGTAAGGAGTAGGTCTAAATATAAATGCTGAGGGGGAGGAAAAAGAAGTTAGGAAGGTGAAACCTAAGTAGAAACCCGTTTTATTCTTCTACGTGGGCCTGCCCTGAGACATTGATATATTGTTGAAAACTGTGATGGACATAACATTATGAGCCACTTTCTAGTTTAACTCAGAGCCCATGATCCTGGTTACCTCTCTGTAACCTGACAAAGCAAACAGCTTTGCTTCAGTGTGTGTATGAATAAGCTGCACCCTTTACTTTATTCTAACTAATATAACAAATCTAGTCATTTGCAGCTGTGTGTTAAAAGAGGCAGAAAACGTTGAGCTTTAAGCCAGCTTTTTCACTCTCCTCTTTCACCTTCAAGAGGCTCTTTAGTTCCTCTTTACTTTCTGCCATTAAAGTGGTGTCATCTGCATATTTGAGGTTATTGATATTTCTCCCAGCAATCTTGATTCCAGCTTGTGNACGTTGAGCTTTAAGCCAGCTTTTTCACTCTCCTCTTTCACCTTCAGGAGGCTCTTTAGTTCCTCTTTACTTTCTGCCATTAAAGTGGTGTCATCTGCATATTTGAGGTTATTGATATTTCTCCCAGCAATCTTGATTCCAGCTTGTGATTCATCCAGCCTGGCGGTTCACCTGGTGTACTCTGCATATAAGTTAAATAAACAGGGTGACAATATAGAGCCTTGATGTATTCTTTTCCCAATTTTGAACCTGTTTATTGTTCCATGTAAGGTTTTAACTGTTGCTTCTTGACCTGCATACAGGTTTCTCAGGAGAAAGGTAAGGTGGTCTGGTATTCCTGTGTCTTTAAGAATTTTCCACAGTTTTTTGTGATCCACACAGTCAAAGTTTTTAGCATAGTCAATGAAGCAGAAGTAGATATTTTTCTGGAACTCCTTCACTTTCTCTATGATTCAGTTAATGTTGGCAATTTGATCTCTGGTTCCTCTGCCTTTTCTAAATCTAACTTGTGTATCTGGAAGTTCTTGGTTCATGGACTACTGAAGCCTAGCTTGAAGGATTTTGAGCATGACCTTGCTAGCATGTGAAATGAGTATAATTGTGCAGCAGTGTGAAATTGTTTGACATTGCCCTTCTTTGGAACTAGAATGAAAACTGACTTTTTCCAGTCCTGTGGCCATTGCTGAGTTTTCCAAATTTGAGGGCATATTGAGGGCAGCACTTTCACAGCATCATCTTTTAGGATTTAAAATAGCTGAGGTGAAATTTTATCAACTCCACTAGCTTTGTTCCTAGTAATGTTTTCTAAGGCCCATTTGACTTCACACCTCAGTTTGTCTGGCTCTAGGTGAGTGACCACACCATCATGGTAATCCAAGTCATAAGTCCTTTTTTGAACAGTTCCTCTGGGTATTCTTGCAACCTCTTCTTAATCTCTTTCGCTTCTGTTTTGTCATCACTTCTGCCCTTTATTGTGCCTATCTTTGCACGAAGTGTTCTCTTGGTATGTCTAATTTTCTTAAAGGAATCTCTAGTCATTCCCATTCTATTGTTTTCCTCTATTTCTTTGCACTGTTTACTTAAGAAGGCTTTCTTATTTTTTCTTGCTATTCCCTGAATGTCTGCATTCACTTCAGTATACCTTTCCCTTTCTCCCTTGCCCTTTGCTCCAGTGCACAGGTTAAGAGATTCTAGTACATAGTCTTTCTTGCTCCACAGCACATGTGATCTTCCTGGATCAGGGTTCGAACCCATGTCTCTTGAATTGCACCACCAGGGAAGCCCCATTGTAATTTAATCTTCAGTAGAGTGACCCAAGTGTGGATGATGCCAGAAGCTGATTCTTTCTAACTAAGGCCTGTGGAGAAGCCTACCTTTAATTGTTGCTACACAGGACCCTGGAGCTGTTTCAGTTCTTATACCTTTTATGGCCTGTGTTTTTAACTTCTCCTTTGATTCTTTGAGCTACACCAAACATATTTATTTTTGCTTTAAAGAGTTTGTTTTCATTTGTTACTTGCACACGCGCACACACACACACACACACATTCTGACACAGAGATTTCTAAAACTACATATTTCCAGGCCTCATCACCATCCCAACAAATGAGAATATATGAGAATAAGACTCTAGGACTCGGGAACTTGACTGAATCTTTAAGTAATACTGATTCAGTTTGGCAACCCTGGACTAAATGCCACTTCAGACACACTGTTGCACCTGAAACTCTGTGCCTCCTTGCTGATGATTTGGAGTAAGGCTGTGCAGCATGGAGTCTGGTTCAAGCCTGTTCTCCTGTAAAGTAATGATCCTCCTCTCTTGAACCTCGTTAAGTTGTGAAAACTCAAGTCAAGTGAATAAGCCATCCAAAAATCCTGCACAGATAAGGTGCAAAGGAACATTTTCTATAGTCCTACCCTGCTTGGGTCTAGCTCTGTGACCTTGGGTAATACTTGTTTCAGCATAGCTGCGTGCTTGTAGAGAGGGTATATTTCAAGAGCAAGAAGCCCTAAGGTTTCTAAAACATGAGCTCTCATGCTATGTATGGATATGTTCACTATTTATTTTTAGCTCATTTTGTGTACTCCCTCTCTCCTAATACAAGCTCTATGGGGACAGGGACCTTTTGATTTTGTTTATTTCTGTATCCCCAGTTTCTAGAATAGTCCCTGCCACTTAGTGGGCTCTCAGTACTTTTAGCATAAATTATTTACTTATTTTACATTTTTAGAATGAATTAATTTTTTGAAAAACATATTGTACATTAACTGAAGTTTTACCAAAAGTTTTGTTATTAACTATCAACTTGAAAACCTTGCAACTATAGCAGTATTTCCAAGCTCAAGGCTAAGATGGGCTATGTCAGAACTACTCGAAAAACTTGAAGTAGAGATTCCTAGGTTTGTTCCTGAAGCTGTTGATTCAGTTATCCTAGGGCTTTGTATGATATATTATTACTATTGTTACTGTTGCTCTTGTTATTATTTTAGTGGTGGCTGTTCTGAATTTCATTCTTTAAGCACTTGACTAGATGATTATTGAAGTCCCTTTCCACTTTGACATCCTAGAAGATGGTTCTGATGAGTAAAATAATGCCCAAAACTTCACCAAAACATCTCTGAGATCCATTCCTTTCAAAGTTTAGTTCTCTTCACAAGGAGGTGCTGATGTTACCTCGGAGGGTTTTACTTCCTTGCTTTAAGTAAGGTTTTGGAAAAAATCCCCATAAAGTAATTTCATTGCTTTGTGACCAAGGGCAAGCAGAAGTGGTGGGGGGAGAGCTCCACAGTCCTCTTGGAGCGCTGGGGTTTCTCAAGATAGTAGAAGGTACTGTTTATTAAAATATCTTAGGTGTGTTCCTTCCTTGTGGCAGGCAGGATGGATTAGGCAGTGAAGAAGGTTGACATATTTTTCTGTTTGTGCAATTTGAAACTCTAGCAAGGGGATAGATATTAAACAATGACACAAACAAGAATTTAAATTACTATCATGAAAGGTGAAACACGGAGGGTTTTTAGAACAGTGAAACTATTCAATATGGTACCATAATGGTGGATACTTGTCATTATATATATGTCCAAATCCATAGAATGTACACCAAGAGTGAACCCTAAAATAGACTATGGACTTTGGGAGATAATGTGTTATTGTAGTTTCACTGATTGCAGCAAATGTCCCACTTTGGTGGGGGAGGTTGATAGTGGGATAGGCTGTGTATGTGTGAGAGCAGGAGGTATATGCAAAATCGCTATACTTTCTTCTCAATTCTGCTGTGGACCTAAAACTGCTCCTTCAAAGTCTTACGCACATGTACCCTGATGTTCACTGTAGCACTATTTACAATAGCTAGAACATGGAACAGTATTCTTGCCTGGAGAATCCCAGGGATGGGGAGCCTGGTGGGCTGCCACCTATGGGGTCACACAGAGTTGGACACAACTGAAGCGACTTAACAGCAGCAGCAGCAGCAGAACATGGAAATAACCTAGATGTCCATCGACAGATGAATGGATAAAGAAGCTGTGGTACATATATACAATGGACTACTACTCAGCCATAAAAAGGAACATATTTGAATCTGTTCTAATCAGGTGGACAAAACTATGGCCTATTATACGGAGTGAAGTAAGTCAGAAAGAGAAATATAAACATCGTATACTGACACACATATATGGACTCGGAGGAGATGGCACTAATGAATTTATTTTCAGGGAAGCAATGGAGAAACAGACCTAGAAAACAGATCTATGGACATAGTGAGAGGAGAGGAGGGAAAAGGGGAGATATATGGAAAGAGTAACATAGAAACTTACAATAACATATGTAAAATATATAGCCAGTGGGAATTTGCTGTGTGGTTCAGGGAACTCAAAGAGGGGCTCTACCATGGGGCCTGTGAAGGGTGGGATGTGGAAAGAGATGAGAGGGTGGCCTGGGAGGGAGGGAATATGGGCGTATGGAAAAGAAATGCAAAAAAGCAAAATGGGGAGGCCTTACGAATAGCTGTGAAAAGAAGAGAAGTGAAAAACAGAGGAGAAAAGGAAAGATAAAAGCATCTGAATACAGAGATCCAAAATTAGCAAGGAGAGATAAGAAAGCCTTCTTCAGAGATCAATGCAAAAAATAGAGGAAAACAACAGAATGGGAAAGACTAGAGATCTCTTCAAGAAAATTAGAGTTTTGCCATTTATAATTATCTTATAAGATTATGTGCACATAATATAAATTGCTCATTAGACTCTAGATTCAGCTATAGTTTTTCTTTTTAATAACCCTGTTCTGTTCAGGAAAAAGTGAGATCATTAAAAAATAATACTTCTCTTTTAGTCCTTGCAATAAGAAGTTACAAATAGTTCTTTAAATAATTGTTTAAGAGCAGCGTTTACTTTTTTAATCACTATGATTAAAGTCGTTGTTTAGTTGCTCAGTCATGTCTGACTCTTTGGAACTCTATGGACTGTAGCCCGCCAGGCTCATCTGTCCTTGAGATTCTCCAGGCAAGAATACTGGAGTGGGTTGCCATGCCCTCCTTCAAGAGATCTTCCTGACTCAGATAGAGCCTGCATTTCCTGCACTGGCACACAAATTCTTTACTGCTATGATTAAATTAATTTTTGCTCTTTCTCTTAAAAGCATTGAGAAGTGGAATACAGTATTATCAAAGCTGGGAAATTTTTACAATCACTATATAACTCTATATATAAGATATTAAAGAAGTTTAGGATTTTAAAACTATAAAGTGTGATCATGCATGTTGCTATGAAATTCCTTTTGGCAAATCCCCCTTAAAATTTTGTAAAGTTTTTCAGAAAAAAAAAAACCAGCTCACATTTAACTCATCTTCTGTATTCTATTTGATATACTAATTTGATATCATATTTGCCTTTCAAATTTAATATGAGAATTAACTATTTTCTCATTCTTTATAGAGAAGATATTTAACTATAACTGCTTGTCTTTAATCAATCTGAAATTGAGAAATATTTTTCTATGAACTATAAAAGAAAAATTTCTATTATATAAGTTAATTTTAAAACCTGATTCTTAATATAACATATTCCATGGTTATTCATTATGACAATAAAAATTCATAGCTATATAGACTTTCTACTGAATGTGTATTTGAAAAATAACTAAAAATACTGCATGTTTGTCTCCCCTGCTACTGCTGCTGCTGCTAAGTCGCTTCAGTCATGTCCAACTCTGTGCGACCTCATAGACAGCAACCCAGCAGGCTCCCCCGTCCCTGAGATTCTCCAGGCAAGAACACTGGAGTGGGTTGTCATTGCCTTCTCGTCTCCCCTATCCCCCTCCAAATTCACATGCTGAAATCAATTCCCTAGTGTGACAGTATTAAGAAATAGGGCCTTTGGGAGAAAATTAGGTCATGAAAGTGGAGTCCTCATGCATGGGATTAGCTAGTGCCCTCACAAAAGGGACCCCACAGAGCTCCCACTGTCCTTCCGCCACGTGAGGACGAAGCATGAGGGCAGCTGTCTATGAACCAGGAGGTGTCTATGAACACCGCATCTTCCTGTGACCTGCTTTTGGACTTCCCAGCCTCCTAAATTGTGGGAAATGAATTTCTGTCAATTGTAAGCCACCCAGGTATGATGTGCTATTGCAGCAACCCAAACTGAGTAAACTGGCTAACCGATTTTATTTCTTAATTTATCTCTGTGCTGTGTGTGTGCTAAGTCACTTCAGTCATGTCTGACTCTTTGCAACCATATGGACTGTAGCCGGCCAGGCCCCTCTCTGTTCATGGGATTAACTGAAAGGTGGCACAATCAAGTTAGACTAGTTTTTACCAGTTGGAGATTCTACTGCACCTCGGAGGAAATGGTTTATCAGCTAAGGCTGCTGTGGAAAGTTTAGATATTTCTTTAATGATGACTTAAGAGTTTTTCTGACAGTAAATTCCAGACATGGCCATGGGCACAGGTGGTGTGTTTGAGGGGTCAATCCCTGAACGCAGCAAGCTGGGAGAGGGAAACGGAGAAGGAAGAACAGAGAGCAAGTGTTTGTCGAGCTGGTTATTTCTGAGCGACTGATGCTTAATAAATTGCTTCTAAGTTTTATTCCAAATGAACCTTGGAATTGTTTCTCCAAAGGGTGGAAAGCTAGGAATTTATTCAGATTCCCCTTCCCCACTCTGTCTGAGAAGTGACCTATAGGACTTTAACTTCTGTGCCCTTAATAACTGTTGAAAAATCTGCAGAGACGCTGGCAGAACACTGAGCGATCCAGCAGGTACGTGCAGGAAGCAGCCTGTGTTTACAGGACCGTTCACCCCAGCTGCAGCTGAAGTCCGAGCTTGATCAGGGGGTATAGAGAGCCGCACACAAAAGCAGTCTGTTGGACTCAGTGTGGGGCATGATTAAAGTCAGGAAAAGATTACACGAAGGGGAAAAATAGATTATAGATTTCAACATGTGCTTCCTTAGAAATATGGGTTTTTAAATTATTTCTTACTACCAAAAGGAATATTCCGCATACTACTTTTATCCTCATTGTTCACTTTTTAAAAGTTCTTTATTCTCTGCTTTAGAGTATACTCTTTTAAGAGTCACCCTTGAATTTTTAACATGGATTCTTCTCTACAGATTGTTTTAGTGAATTCAAACGCTGTCTTCTCCCTTGCGATGGTTATTAGCAAGACTTTTTTTTAATCATACAATTGTTTATTGAGCACTACCTCCTCTTTCTGTTATTATTGCAAAGTTTGTAACTGTTTCACTGTGTTCCTCATTCATTGCTATATTTAAAACTCCCCCAAAGTTAGCAGCTTAAAATTACAAAAGGGACTTTCCTGGCTGTGCAATGGTTAAGATGCTGCACTTCCACCGCAGCAGGGGGCTCAGGTTCAATCCCTGGAGGGATCCTAAGATTCCACATACCTCACTGCATGGCCACAGTTGTTTAAATACACCAGGTAACGGCAGAAGCAAGTTTTAAATGGCAGCTCTAAAATGCTTGTTTAATTTACCATTTTATAATTGACTCTTTATATGATGTGTGAAGTAAAATTTGTGAAGGATACTTCTTGCTACATTTTAATAGGGGTAAATCTTAACAGTATTTGCTGTACTTGAAAGTAGCAAATATGTTTTCCCACTGCAAATGAACCCCTGCTTATAAACATGTTTTCTTAGAGTACAGAAGTAAACGTTTATTTTTCCTTCAAACATTTGGCTACATTGACTAATAGAGTTAGTTAAATACCACTAGAATCTGAAAAATTCTGGCATGTATTGCTAAGGAATGGTGTGAACTGGAAACTACTTAGAAAACCTATCAAACTTTATAGCTGGGTATACTATACATATATGCATACATACAGGCATGTACAGGTACATGCGTGTATGACCCTCCAGAATATACTTGAAGCAACTGTGAATCAGTGAAAATATGAGGCACAACACAAATGTCCAGTTTCTCCAATTAGCAAAAAGATATATCTTGCTGGAAAGCATCAAGCAGTGACTCTGGGTTTTCCTGGGGTGTCCTGAGTTTCTTGAAGAGCAGTGCTTAGGAATTCCAGCCCGTTGTTCAGACTGGAGTGAAGACATCGGAAAAGTAGAGGCCACAGAGCAGACCAGCAAGCAGAGAGTGAAGGGTGTCTGAGCGAGTGAGGGAGGCAGGCTGATGGGTGGACAGGGAGATGGCCTCTTGACCTCTTCGTCAGCTTGCTCCCTCACAGTGGCCATTTCATTCGTGGAAGAAAATCAGTGAAAATTGCTTAAGTGATCATTGTGTGCCATTCCTTTTATATGTGAATTATTTACATGTCAATACATAGCAGCCCACTCCAGTCTTCTCTCCTAGGAAATTCCACAGACAGAGAAGCTTGGCAGGCTACAGTCCTTGGGGTGGGGTCACAAGTCAGACATGACTTAGCAACTAAATAGCAACAGCCATCCAGAATCCAGATTCTTGCTTTAACCTGAGGAGAGAACTTAGGTTACTTCATTCATTGGAAGAATTTTGACCTTATGACTTCCTGACCTTGTCTGACTTTGAGTTTGTATACATTTTGCCAAACTCTAGCAGGTTGCTGCTGCTAAGTCACTTCAGTCATGTCCAACTCTGTGCAATCCCATAGACGGCAGCCCACCAGGCTCCCCCGTCCCTGGGGTTCTCCAGGCAAGAACACTGGACTGGGTTGCCATTTCCCTCTCCAATGCATGAAAGTGAAAAGTGAAAGTGACGTTGCTCAGTCGTGTCCGACTCTTAGCGACCCCATGGACTGCAGCCCACCAGGCTCCACCGTCCATGGGATTTTCCAGGCAAGAGTACTGGAGTGGGGTGCCATCGCCTTGGTTAAGCAGTGCTAAAAATTACAGTCAGCTCTGGTTAGCTTCCCAGGTGACTCAGTGGTAAAGAATTTTCCTGCAGTGCAGGACATGCAGGTACCATCCCTGAGTTGGGAAGATCTGCTGGAGGAGGAGACAGCAACCCACTCCACTGGGGAACCCGAGGGACAGAGGAGCCTGGCGGGCTACAGTCCATCAGGTCACAAAGAGTCGGACACAACTGAGCAACTGAGTATAGACAGCATTGGTTAGATGAGCAAAATGAATACTGAGCTACATAATCAACAAAGCTCTAATTGCCACAAAACATTGCAGTCAGGTATCTTCCACACATAGGTACACACCGAGAGCTTGTGTGTCTTTACCACAACTCTAGTTTCCAACCTCCTGAAACAAAACAAAAGTATAACATTAATAGAAGATCCATCATTTTTCACACTAGAATCGTTTGACTTATTTTATCTGCAGTGTCACGTTCTTGTTCACACCACTGATTAATGCATCAGACACAGAACCAGCATCTGATCATGATGTTGTGTAGACTACTAAGCATAAAACAGGAAAGTGAAAAAAAAAAATTCATGAAAGTTCATTCCTTATTTACAGACAAGAACCATACAAAGAAAATGACCTTACAACAAACCAATATAAAGTTTAAAATATTTTCTTTGAGTTGAATAAAAGTTTGAAGGACAAAGGACACGGTAAGCCACAAATTATTTGAGGAGGTAATGGACTGAAAAACAAGAGGCCATGACCTGAAGCTAAAGCTAAGAGAAGACAGTGCCCTGAGGGAATTCATGAAAAATGTCCTCTGGCAGAGGCTGATTAGTGTGTGGAACAATAAGCAATTAGAGGCAAAGAACATTGCTTTAAAATCTGACTGCAGCCACTCACATGGGTAGATATAATTAGGCAGCAGAGTCTTTAATTCTCAAGCTCTCATGTGTGAACAGAAAAGCATAAAGAAGAGACACTTAAATTTAAATTATATGTATATGTGTATACATATAATACATGCTTCAAGTGAGTGATTAAGCTAATCTTAATCACAACCCACTCCAGTGTTCTTGCCTGGAGAATCCCAAGGGATGGGGGAGCCTGGTCGGCTGCCGTCTATGGGGTTGCATAGAGTCAGACACGACCGACGTGACTCAGCAGCAGCAGTAGCAATCACTTTTAAGCTAATCTTAAAAGCAAGTGGCAAGTGAGTATGTGATTGTGTATGTAGTGAATAGAAATTATAAAAGATTAAGGGGTCACTGTGCTCAGTAAACATTTGGGATAACAGCACTAACACAGGTCCAGTGTGCTGTCTAGAATAGAGAGTGAACAGCTATAGAGAATGGTGTGGGGAAATCTTCCAGACCTTGGCATGTGGGACAACACACTCCTTCCCCCCAACCCACTGTAAGACTTATAATTTTATCATTAACATCATTTAAATTAAGATGATTCTGCCATGCTGCTGCTGCTGTTGCTGCTAAACCACTTCAGTTGTGTGCGACTCTGTGCGACCCCATAGATGGCAGCCCATCAGGCTCCCCCATCCCTGGGATTCTCTAGGCAAGAATTCTGCCATAGTAAAGTCATTATTTCACACATGAATTTAAAGCAATATACAACAGACTGGCTCCAAATAGGAAAAGAAATAGTAGGTCAAGGCTGTATGTTGTCACCCTGCTTATTTAACTTCTATGCAGAGTACATCATGAGAAACGCTGGGCTGGAAGAAGCACAAGCTGGAATCAAGATTGCTGGGAGAAATATCAATAACCTCAGATATGCAGATGACACCACCCTTATGGCAGAAAGTGAAGAGGAACTAAAAAGCCTCTTGATGAAAGTGAAAAAGAAGAGTGAAAAAGTTGGCTTAAAGCTCAACATTCAGAAATCTAAGATCATGGCATCCGGTCCCATCACTTCATGGGAAATAGATGGGGAAACAGTGGAAACAGTGTCAGACTTTATTTTTGGGGGCTCCAAAATCACTGTAGATGGTGATTGCAGCCATGAAATTAAACGACGCTTACTCCTTGGAAGGAAAGTTATGACCAACCTAGATAGCATATTGGAAAGCAGAGATATTACCTTGCCAACATAGGTCCGGCTAGTCAAGGCTNTCCTGGCATTTGGTCCCATCACTTCATGGGAAATAGATGGGGAAACAGTGGAAACAGTGTCAGACTTTATTTTTTTGGGGCCCCAAAATCACTGGAGATGGTGATTGCAGCCATGAAATTAGAAGACGCTTACTCCTTAGAAGAGAAGTTATGACCAACCTAGATAGCATATTCAAAAGTAGAGACATTACTTTGCCAACAAAGGTCCATCTAGTAAAGGCTATGGTTTTTCCAGTAGTCATGTATGGATGTGAGAGTTGGACTGTGAAGAAAGCTGAGTGCTGAAGATTTGATGCTTTTGAACTGTGGTATTGGAGAAGAGTTTTGAGAGTCCCTTGGACTGCAAGGAGATCCAACCAGTCCATTCTAAAGGAGATCAGTACTGGGTGTTCATTGGAAGGACTGATGCTAAAACTGAAACTGCAATACTTTGACCACCTCACACGAAGAGTTGACTCATTGGAAAAGACTCTGATACTGGGAGGGATTGGGGGCAGGAGAAGGTGGCAACATAGGATGAGATGGCTGGATGGCATCACCCACTCAATGGACATGAGTTTGGGTGAACTCTGGGAGTTGGTGATGGACAGGGAGGCCTAGAGTGCTGCAGTCTATGGGGTTGCAAAGAGGCGGACACGACTGAGTTACTGAACTGAACTGTGGCTGATTTCTGTTGACGTATGACAGAAAACCACAAAATTCTGTAAACAAATTATCCTTCAGTTAAATAACTAAAAAAAAATTAAATTAAATGCAATTGCTAAGAAAAAAAAACTAATCTTGCAATGAAAAAAAAATTATTATCATGACCATTTCCTTAATGGGGAATAGCAATTAAAACAGAAGAATTAAGTATTTATCTGTAGTGTTTCTTGTACGAACAGCATTTTAGGATAAGGAAAGAGCCCAACCTAGTAAGGGAATATTCTTATTAAAAGGACTTTTACTAATAAAGGGGAAAAGAATAAGGGAATTCACAAAGCACCATGTTATTACTCTAAAATAATAATGCAGATCACACCCATCAACGAATAGAACCATTAGAAGGAAAGTTCCTGGGGAACTTGGTGAGGGAGGGATCAGGCTGATACATTCATTTGCTCACCTTAAATATACCGTCTCAGAATTCTAGAGGCTAGAAATCTGAAGTCCAGTACTGCTGCATTCCCTTCAGGGACTCTGGAGAAATCATTCCTTGTGTCTTCCAGCTTCTGGTTGCTGGGTTTGTGCCAGATCACTCCAGTCTCTGATTGCATCTTCTCACTGGCTCTCTGCATCTGTCCTAAATGTCCTCTGCCTGTCTTTAATGAGAATACATGTGATTGCATTTACAGTTCACTCAAATGATCTAGGATAAGTTCATCTTTTTGCAGTCCTTAAATTAATCACATTTCCCCCCCATATAACATAATATTCACAGATTCTGGGGATTACAATGTAGAATTACATTTTAGAAAAATATCTTTTGGGGGACCACATTCTTTCCACTACATGTGTCTGCTGTTAGGGTGTGCTATGAAGCACATGGTATCACTTGTCATATTTTATTGCCACAAAAGTTATATCTGAGTAGAATAAAGCCTATACAGTTATGATCCTTTCTGAAAATATTGGGGATAGAGAAATAAGTGAAACGACTCTCTAATGTGTCAAAACCAAAGCAGAACAATCTATAGACAACTAACTTTTTTTTTTCTTTTTGTTTAATGGCATAAAAAATGGTGAGGGAGGACTAGTCTAGAATAAAAGAGATTTGAGGACATAGTATCCTTAACTAATTAAAGATATCATTTTTGGTCCTTGTTTAGATCCTAATTAGGCCAAAGCAGCTCTAAAAGACATTTTTGAGGCAACTGGGGAAATTTGGTTTTAGACTATTAGATGATACTAAGGAATTGAGATGAATTTAGTTAACTGTGGCAATGGCATTATAGTTGTGTCAGGCACCTCTTGTGTCCTAGATCTGGTCCTCTCAGCTCTGTGTTTTTCTAGCTGTTCCTGTTGGTACACAGAGCTGTACAGATGGAAACTGATAACACCTCTGTTAAAGAGCCTCACAGACCTCTCAGCTTCTGCTCTGAGCTTCTCTTTGCCTCCTGCAGATCACCAGTAGCCACATTTCCAGCCCTTCTGTCTTATACTGAAGCACTCCATTGCAAACCTGGGAGTGTAAAAAACTTAATACCTATCCCATGGGGAATCCCTGATTATAGGCAGTATGGGAACTGGTGGATAAGCCCCTTTCCCCACTTTGGTCACACTATGCACAATCGGAATGAAATTCAACAGCTTGTCAAGGACTCCTCCACAGAATCAAGCCCCAGGTGTCCCCAGGGCTGATCCTCTTGTAATGCATCTTGGGTTGGCTTTCCTGCCTTGCCTGTTCCATTCTTCCCAGCCCTGCTTTCTCCCTTGGGATCACTCCCCAAAGATATGACTTGCATACAAGCCTTTGTTTTAGGTTCTGCTTTGGGGGGAAACCTTGGTGGATACAGTGGTTGTGAAAAAATTTATCATTTTTGAGGCAGTCATTTTGAAGACTTCAGAGATGAAATGACATGATCCTTAGGCTTAGCTTTAAATATTTCATCAGTATACACTGTGGAAAATAGTATGGAGGTTTATCAGAAAACCAGAAATATAACTACCATATGACCCAACAGGTTCACTTGGGTATATATCCAAAACAACAACAACAAGCAAAACACTAATTCAAAACAATACATGCTCCCCAATATTCATAACAGCATTATTTACAATTACCAAGAGATGGAAACTACCTAAGGATCCATCAACAGATGAATGGATAAAGAAGATGTGGTATAAACGCACACATACACACACACAATGGAATACTGCTCAGCCATAAAAAAGAATGAGAATTTGTAATTTGCAACAGGATGGATCATACTAAGTGAAATAAGTTAGAGAAGGACAAATGATGCATGATAGCACTTTCACACAGAATCTAAAAAACAACAGAAAGTAGTGAATATAACAAAAAGAGAAACAGACTCACAGATACAGAGAACAAACTAGTGGTTTCCAGTGGGAAAAGGAAAGTGGGGAGGGTCAACATAAGGGTAAGAAATTAAGAGGTTCAAACTATTACGTATAAAGTAAGCTACAAGAATATATTGTACAATACAGGAAACAGAGACAGTATTTTGTAATAACTATAAATGGAGTATAGCTTTTGCAATTGTGAAGCAACTATATTATATACCTATAACTTATTTAATGTTGTACATTAACAGTACTTCAATAAAGAAAATAAGAATATAGATTTCACGAACATAAAAGAAGAAAGAGAAGGAAAGGGGTAGATGAAGCAACGTAGTAAATTACAACAGTTGTTGAATCTGAGTGTTGAGTACATCAGAGAACATTCTTGAGTGTTTTTTAATTTGTTGTAACAAAAATGCAAATAGTTAAAATTTCTATAAAAGCTTTGAGGTAAAGGAACAGAGTTCTCTTGATAATGTATACAGAGGACCTAGTCTAGCCTGAAGGTTAAAAGACTTCTGATGAAGTGGCTTTTAAACAGTGGCTTAAAGAACAAAACGGACTTTTCAGATCCCTTTTCTCAAGGCACTTGTGGTACCTTGGTGAATCGTCCCACAGTTTAAGGATCACTTCTGGAATCTTGCTTAGAACACTAGATAAACAGCCTGCCACTCATGTCCTTCTAGGGCATTTGTTTGTTTGTTTTTAGCATTTACTGCTTCCAAATATCCCATTTCCCCCTGTGTTGAATGTTTCTGCTGTGGGTGATAAATCATTTTGAGTGAAATATAATTCATTACCTGTAGTCACTGATTGTATCTCCAAGTGACTCTTTGAACCTGGATTGTTTCTTTTTTTGTTGTTGTGAATGGTAGAGAGGAAATAGGAGGATTATTTTAGGGTGGTCCAGTGCTGTATGAACTGCCTGGTAAATGTCATGAAATAGTCTTTTTGGACTACTTGTGACATTGGAATGCCTAGATCTATTTGATGCCTAGATCTATTTGAACCTGGGTTCAAGCCAGGTTCTCTGTGCTGTCATTTTGTGCTGTGAATGAAGCAGCAGGAGGAGTTTTCCCCAGTGAAAGCACATTCATCTTCTACACACAGAGGAGAAAGGAAGATTTCTGTGTCGCTAACTGGGTTATGAGAGTGCATTTTGCCAATAATTTCAGAAAATAACCAGTCAAGTCATTCTTTTTAATTTACTTTGCTTTATAGTGTCTTATTTACTGTTGTTTTCTCCACTGGTATTGACATTTCATTCCCAAGGCTTATTGATAGTTACCAGTACTAATCTGTGATTACCCCTTGCACATTTGCTTTCTCTATCTCAAAGTACTTTTACAATTATATCTCATTTAGACCTCAACACAACCCTGGGATATTTTCTCTCTTCCTTTCTTCCTCTTTCTTTTTGTTATTCTTCTTCTTTTTTCTCCTCCTTGTTCCCTACTTTAACCTGTGGTATCTACACTAACTCCAGTTAGTGTCAGCACTGAAGTGAATTCTAGGACATCTACATCTACATCTATTGCTTGGTGTAGGGGAATTCCTCTTTTCTCCCATGTGGGGTCAAAGTTTATGAGTGTAATAGATGAGAATTTAATTTCCTAGACAGAATCCCATGGTCGTGTTGATGCTATCGTCACACTATAGAAATGAAGATTCATACAGGTCAGTCACTAGTTGCTTAAACTTCCTAAGTACTCATCTGGTATAGCATAGCAGTTAAGAAAGGGGAGTTTAGAGCCACCAAGACACATTCTTTATCCTTTACTAGCTGTGAGACCTTTTGATGCCTCTGTTTATATTCTGCAAAGTTAACAATGGTAATGATTTCATTACTTTCATTTCATTACTTTGGCCACCTCATGCGAAGAGTTGACTCATTGGAAAAGACGCTGATGCTGGGAGGGATTGGGGACAGAAGGAAAAGGAGATGACAGAGAATGAGATGGCTGGATGGCATCACCGACTCAATGGATGTAAGTTTGAGTGAACTCTGGGAGTTGGTGATGGACAGGGAGGTCTGGTGGGCTGCGATTCATGGGGTTGCAAAGAGTCGGACATGACTGAGTGATTGAACTGAACTGAACTGAATGATTTCATTGGAGAAGGAAATGGCAACCCACTGCAGTGTTTTTTTTTTTTTTCCTGGAGAATCCCACGGACAGAGGAGCCTGGTGGGCTGCCGACTATGGGGTCGCACAGAGTCAGACATGGCTGAAGTGACTTAGCAGCAGCAGCAGCAGCAGCAATGATTTCATGGTGCTATTGTGAAGTCTTAATGAGCAAATTCACAGAAAACAATCTACATAGAGTTTAGTACCTAGGAAGAGGTTATCACTGCTCTTCATTTGGTTGTTAAATGTGTTTTGAATACCTAGTATATACTGGACATAGGCCAAATGCTAAAGATGCAAAGGTGAGCCCTGTTTAATTTACCCTTGAGGAGTTCACAAAGTGTTCTGAAATTATTTTTATATAGCAAAGCAGAACTATGGTAAAAAACGATTAATACTTAAAGCCTCCCAATTCACAGAGTTGCAATGATATGCATCAACTGTATAGTCTGACAAGGCAATTAATTTGGCCCTATGTATGACCATAACTGATCTTCAGTCTGACAGTTTCCTTTTGTGTTCAATGCCTGATGCTGCCGTTCATTCCAAAGAAATATCTTTAAAGCAACACTCTTCAAAAATTGTTATGTTAGAACATTATCAGATAACCTAATGCAATTAGAGCCACACATTGCTGATGTGATCAATTTCAAAACCTCTAGTTTGAATATAACACAGAATGATTTATAGTTAAACTCCACTGAATTTTTCAAGTTAGATTCCATGTTATTTTAGCTGAGTAGGAACTTACAGAGCCTGAAGGTGCTAGGAAAATATAAGCATCTGAAAAAAGAAAAAGAACATAGACTGACAGCTATGTTTGAAATTTAAATTTCATAGAAACTGGGCAGTCACAGATTGTCATGATACCATGTAATGTCAAATCATTACTAATCATTAACTGGGTTGGTTATTTATTACAAACTTTTACAGCTGTGCAGAGGTCAAACAGGGAAGAAAACAAAAGATGTTTATAAGCCAAAGGCTAAGAGAGGTGTATGCAGTTTTACCAAAAATTATTTGCTGGCTTCAGGGCAAAGCAATGAGTACCCCAGGATTAACAGCATCTTTACCCCTCCTCAATGCTGACAGAAGAAGTCACACAGTTTGAGTTTCTTTATTTGTAGATGAAAAATATTGGAAAATTATCCTGTACCTTGAATTTAAGGATTTAAACCAAAATGAATTGACCTATCTGGGTTGATGCTTCAATTTCATTTTAGTGAAAATATAGTTTAAATGAAATACAACATGAGACATTTCAAAATCTATTTATCTGATTAGCTAAATAATTCAAAGAAATGTCTTAAGGAATGGAAGGCATATGATAGTGAAAACTTCCTGTTTTCCGAGATGAACAAGTGCATTTCCCCCCAGTATGGGTTTGCCTAATCCTCCTTGCTTTCTAACATTACTCTAGGCACCCAAATCTTTTCTCCTGTCTTAAATGAATAGATCCATCTGTATCTATTATCCAGCTAATATGAGTTGTCTAATGGAGTAGCCATCATGGTCAACAAAAGAGTCCGAAATGCAGTACTTGGATCCAATCTCAAAAACGACAGAATGATCTCTATTCGTCTCCAAGGCAAACCATTCAATATCACAGTTATGCAAGTCTATGCCCGAATCGGTAACGCTGAAGAAGCTGAAGTTGAACAGTTCTATGAAGACCTACAAGATCTTGTAGAACTAACACCCAAAAAAGATGTCCTTTTCATTATAGGGGACTGGAATGCAAAAGTAGGAAGTCAAGAAACGCCTGGAGTAACAGGCAAATATGGCTTTGGAATGCAGAATGAAGCAGGGCAAAGACTAATAGAGTTTTGCCAAGAAAATGCACTGGTCATAGCAAACACCCTCTTCCAGCAACACAAGAGAAGACTCTACACATGGACATCACCAGATGGTCAACACCGAAATCAGATTGATTATATTCTTTGCAGCCAAAGATGGAGAAGCTCTATACAGTCAACAAAAACAAGACCAGGAGCTGACTGTGGCTCAGAT
>SJYX01017282.1:0-29832 GCA_006410675.1 Oreotragus oreotragus | reverse complement strand
AAGCCGGCAACCTTGCCTCTCTCTCTGTGACCTTCCTCTTCCACTTTTAAGGACCCTGTGATTACACTGGGCCCACTTGTTGCATAATCTAGGTGACAATCTGTAGCTTGCTTAATTAAAGTAATCTGACTGGCAGCCTTAACTCAATCAGCGACCTTAATTCCCTTTGCCTTGTATCCTAACATATTCACACGTTTGGGGATTAGCACAGGGACATCTTTGTTGAGTCATTGTCCTGTGTTAGGTATTTTCTGCCTGAAAGGAAAACCACCTCTGAGTTACATATACATCCACTCTAACTGTACAGCTACATTGTTTCTGTATGTGTCTACAAGAATATCCTAAGTACACAAATAAGAAATGTTCATGATTCTGGTGGCCTGATTCAGTGTTTCAGTTTCTTTTCTTGTGAGGTCATAAATTGCCTACTTTATTCATTATGTTGTTTGTATCTTTTTTGGTGAAGTAAATCAGAAAATGTAGACATGACTCTTATAAGAAGTTGTTCATTAGTTGCTCATGTCAAAAATGGTTACTTGCTAATCAGTTGGGAAAATGGTGATTGAGATGAATGCTCTAATGCTATGTTCAGATCTAGATTATAGCTGTATATTTAATACTTCAAATACCTAGATTATTTTATGTGAGTTTAAGTATTTACAACTATGTCTTCCAGGAACTGAAAATGATGAAATCTAATTGAGGGTAACTTTAAAAAATAGGGCTATAAGGCCATAAAAATTCATGTGATGGTCAGGAGTCAACATTTTTATTTATTTAAAGTTGAATTTTAGTTTGGTAACTTGGTGTTCTATAAAATTGAGGCTAGTTTTTAATTTTTTATTAAAATACTCTACAAGTACTCTGCGAGTGGTAAAAAGTCATCTTTAATAATTTATTTTGAGTCTTGACAGTTCATAAGAGTAGCATTTTATTGATCTGATACAGTTACATTTTTCTAGTAAAAGGTCTAGAAAATGTTACATTGTTTGGCAATTATTACAGCCAGGAAGTTGTATAAGTCTCTCTTAAGAGTCGAGGCTAAACTGATATTTTGTGAACTTAAGCTTCTCTAGCCCTGAAAGGCCACAATAGTTGGACTTAAATTCTGACGAGAGAGTTGCATGCAAAGTCCAGCACCAGGCTTTTCTGCCTCTCTCATCCTGTCCCTCCAGAGCCCTTCGCCCTGGCAACTGCAGGAACCTGACAGGGCCACAAAGCTGAGGCCCTCACTGTGAACTAGATTTGAGAGAAGAATGAAAATGTGAGGGGGGAAAGGAATCAATACAATAGATATTGTCTTTTTGACTGTTTGGCCCCATGTCTATGAGAGGAATTTTTTCTCTGTGTATATGTAAGGAAAAGCTAAAGATTGTTTCTCAAATCTGAGCTTATACTTGTCATTACAATTTTTTTTTTTTAATACAAGAAGACATGTTGCATAGCACTATATAAAGTTTCATTTTAACAAGATGACCTGTTCATAGCTCTTTAAAGAAAAGAAATACTTTGTAAATTTAAGTATACGTGTTTACTGTAGAAAAGGTCAGAAAACACAAACCAGAAGAGAATAATCATCCAGCTAGAAAGCACCATTCATAAAATGCGATGTATAAACTGTCGGATTTTAAAAAAGAAAGATTTTTTAATAAGTGTTTAAAAGGCAAAAATATATATGGCCGACAAAGAAATTAAAATATGTTCATGCTTTTCTTATGTTTCTGAGTGTATAGAAACTCGGTTACTATTGTTATAAATTTCAGCTGATTCAACTATTCTAGAGAAAAGCTAGTAAAAAAGACATCTTTTAGAAGCCAGTCCCTTTAACCTAACAATCCCCATTCTAGGAAGGAAACAATTTAATAGCTACTCGAAAAATTTAGGGGCTTCCCTGGTAGCTCAGTTGGTAAAGACTCCACCCGCAGTGCAGAAGGCCCTGGTTGTTTCCTGGGTCCGGAAGATCCGCTGGAGAAGGGATAGGCTACCCGCTCCACTATTCTTGGGCTTCCCTGGTGTTTCAGCTGGTAAAGAAACCTCCTGCAATGTGGGAGAACTGGGTTCAATCCCTTGGTTGGTTGATTCCTGGGTCGGGAAGATCCTCATAGGATACCCACTGCACTATTCTTGGGCTTCCCTGGTGTTTCAGCTGGTAAAGAATCCGCCTGCAATGTGAGAGAACTGAGTTCAGTCCCTTGGTTGGGAAGATCCCCTGGAGAAAGGAAAGGCTATCCGCTCCAGTATTCTGGCCTGAAGAATTCCATGGACTGTATAGTCCATGGGTTTGCAAAGAGCTGGACATGACTGAGTGACTTTCACTTCCAAAAAATTTAGGTGTAAGGATACTCATCCCAGTATTGTTAAAAGGAGAGCATAAATTTTAGTAGCAACTTGAGTAAATGACTTTAATATAATTGTTGTTGTTGCCCAGGTTGCAGTTGTTACTGTTTAACATAAATGTCATCTACTAAATACGATAATGTAAATCTGTATTTATTGGGAAAGAAGTCTGATAAAATTTAGAGAAGAACAGAGAGGGAAAGGATATAATAGATACATTATCTGATTTTTTTAACAGTATATGCATAGCTATATATGTATATAAATGCTGAGAAGTTACCCTGATAAATATATTTGACAGCAGGTATCTCTGTAGTTGAAAGTTCAAGTAATTCTAACTCTCTTCTTTAGATTGTCTATAATGTGTCTGTTTTTATAGTACCATATATATTTAGCCTGTAAATCAGAAAAAAAAGATTATTTTGTTACTAAGTTTTAAATTGGAACTTTCTTAGAATTAAGCAGCATGAAGACAGAGAGGGCTGACTTTGTCTGTGATACAGTGAGCGACTGAACAGATCAGAAATAGCCACTGCTCACTGGAGCCTTGGTGTCATTTGACGAATCGACAGTTGAAAACAGTTGAAAAGAAGCTCTTAACTGTGTCCCTGCCTAAAGTCCATCCTAAAGGAGATCAGTCCTGGGTGTTGAGGACTGATGTGAAGGACTGATGCTAAAGCTGAAACGCCAGTACCCTGGCCACCTCATGCGAAGAGTTGACTCATTGGAAAAGACCCTGATGCTGAGAGGGATTGGGGGCAGGAGGAGAAGGGGACGACAGAGGATGAGATGGCTGGATGGCATCACCGACTCGATGGACATGAGTTTGAGTGAACTCCGGGAGTTGGTGATGGACAGGGAGGCCTGGCTGCTGCGATTCATGGGGTGGCAAAGAGTCGGACACAACTGAGCGACTGAACTGAACTGAACTGAAAGAAAGTACACGTTTGTATGAGTAAACTGAAAGAATGACAACTTCATTCATTTGAATGAAGATTACTTCAGCGGTTTAGGCTGGTTAAAAGTGATACTTTAATAATAGTGTTCAATCTTTTATAGAGGCAGGATTTGGAAAACGTCAGGAATTTTTAGAAGTCATTAGGTTGGGCTTCCTCAGTTTATAGAGAAGGAAATGGGAGTCCTGGCAGAAAAGGTGATTTGCTTTAACTGTCACAGAGCTGGTCATGGTCAGGTCAAAGGCTTATTTTTTCCTGATTGCTGATGGCTTAGCCACTTTACCTTCTTTCCAGATAGTCATCAGTGAGCCATGATGCCTTAGGAGATAGAGAATCTAACAAATGTGATATCAGACACTTTCCATCAAACAGTCAACAATGTATCATGTATCTAAATAAGTAGGTGTTAGTTGTTCCATCCTGTCTTTGTGACCCCATGAACTGTAGCCTGCCAGGCTCCTCTGTCCATGGAATTCTCCAGGCAAGAATACTGGAGTGGGTTGCTGTCCCCTTCTCCAGGGAATCTTCCTGACCCAGGGATCAAACCCAGGACCTCTGCATTGCAGGCAGATTCTTTACCGTATGAGCCACCAGGGAAGCCTATTATGTGCCTAACATGTACACAAAAGCATATAAATACTGAGGGTAGGAAGAGGAATTTTAAAAATATTTTTTTAGGAAGATACCCATACAATAAAGAATGTAATAAATGTTAATACAGAAGTATATATAAAGTACTGTGGAAGCTCAAGAGAAGGATGGTTTCACACACACAAAAAGAAATAAATGTCATTGGAGCCAAGTTAGTTGGCCATCAAAAACATAAGAAAAGAAATGCATTCCGAGTAGGGGAATTAGCATGTGCAAAGGCACAGAGGCTCCCAAAAGAGCCAGGAGGATTAGAAGACACCCTGGAAAAGTAGGCAGAGGTCTAGCAGTAGCAGCAAGACTTTCAGTTTTGAAATTCTTCATTGGAATGTTGAGACAAGTTCTAAGCGTACAGATTCAGTTTGATCCAGGGCTCAAACAGTGTCACCAGAACAGGTTTTTCTGTCTTCATTGGTCTGCTTTTTTAATCCCATTCTCAGGCTCCCCGTGGGTACAAGAGGACTAGTCCCCAGTAGCTCAAATTAAAGTTCTGGACTAGGGACTGTACAGTTGGTTAATGTCCCTTCTCAGAAAAAATCACCAAAATACCAATGAGAAGGAATCCACTGATCAGGCTCCCCACGTGGGAAGGGATGTTTCCAGCCAAGCAGGACAGGCACTTTTGCCATGAAGAGGAGATTGCAGGTGGCTGAATAGGAAATACTGTAAATGCTCAGTGAGTGGGACATTGAAGGTAGAGGTGAAGTCTTGGGGGGTCTTAAAGATTTTTCTTTATGTTTTCCATCATACTGTCTCAATATTTAAATAATATAAAATCCAGAATAAAGGATTTAAATATTCCATCCCATATTTAACCTAAGGACATTATATGTGAAGAATAAGTTGCTGTGAGGGGTGGAACTTATGTTACAGTAGAAGTGTTCAATTTCCTGTCATAAAGGACCAGTGGAAAGTGATTGATTTTGGTTTCTTTTTTGCTATGCTGTGCAGCTGCAGGATCTTGGTTTGCCAACCAGGGATCAAACCCAGGGCCCCTGCAGTAAGAATGCTGAGTCCTAACCCCTGGATTGCCAGGGAATTCCTCGAAAGTCATTGGTTTTGTAGAACTTGAAAGTGTTTACATCTTCAGATTGGTTATTTTAAGTTTACAGTGTTCACCTTTTATTTCACTTGGCGGTGAAGTCATTACCTTTATATAGTTATATTACCATGTGATTTTACAGAATTCACAGAGACAAGACTCCAAATTAGAGATATAGAAATTAACAATATCTTGAAGATGTCAGCAAATGAAATATATGAAAATGAACCTGACAATGAATAAGATATTTACTGCTGTTCTATATAATTGGATGTGTGTGTGAGTCACTCAGTCGTGCCCGACTCTTTGTGACCCCATGAACTGCAGCCCACCAGGCTCCTCTGTCCATGAGATTTTCCAGGCCAAGGATACTGGAGTGGGTTGCCATTTCCTTCTCCAATATAATTGGATACATGTAGCTATAAAATGTATTAAAAGAAAAATAAAATTGACTGTTATATATAGGTTGAAATTTTCTTTATTAAAATAAGTTGCTGTGGTAACAGTGAAACTGTTAACCTGGAAGTCTTAAGAGAATGAATTATTTTGAACAGAATTCCATTTAGCTAATTTCCAAACACATGGTCAATTTTTCCCTGCAGTTTAAATTTTGCCCTAAAATGTATTTCCTACTTTCTCACCTTCTTATTTACAACAAATTGAAAATAATTTCAGTTTTTCTTTTTAATTCAGGTCATTATAAGCATCATTTATTATGCTGTGGAAGTTGTAGGATTGTTTGTCCTTTTGTGAAAAAACCGTAAAGTGCTCGGAGGTCTTGTGGGTGCATTATGTCATGTTTAATCTGTTAATCCCGCTCTGTAATTTGTCGCTCTTGTTGCTCTTGGGCTTGTAGCAGCCACTTCTACATGCTAACGGTTTTGAAGGGATGTTACCACTCCTTCTTAAACTGCATGTAAAATCAGAGTGCACAGACTCCACTTGTTGGCTCATAGTGGGCCTGGTTGATAGAGGCTTAAAAGAACTTTTGTTGGTTGAATGGATGCTATAGCATTTATAAAACTATATTCTTTCTTAAACTTCTAAGGCGGAGAGATTCAAAAGGAGAAAAATTCAAGCTGATTGGCATTTGCCAAAGATAGTTAGCATAAAGTCTTAAAATGTAGGAACTTGAAGGTACCTCAGTAAGAATATGCGTCAGGCTATAAATCTTTTGTAATCAACCCTAATCTGGCAGAGCTCCATGCCATTTGCTGCCACGTCAGTATGAGAAGCACAGCTGTCAAGCTGTCAATGGACTCCCTTCTGCTAATAATTTTATCTTTGTACCTTCTCTAGCTACTCTATCTTTGTTGCACTCAGTGCTTCAAGGAAATGAAAAGTACTTCCTCAGAGATGAATGTTGGCCAAACCCTTGCTATTCAAATACGATAAAGCCCTGGTTCTCTTGTGTCTTTTTAATCTAAACTAAAATTATACTTTATTCATTTGTCTTATTCTTTCATTCCACTTGTAGTTCTCCAAATTATCAGATAAACAGACTGGTTGGGTATTTTGGAATGGGAACGTCACACTCCCACATTCCTTCTCCCTCCCCCCGATTTTTTTTTTTTTTTTCTAAAAACCTCACTTAAATACACTTATAGAGAGGTATGTTAAATCAGTACCTCTCGAACTCTGGCTAGTTCCAAAGTAAAGGCTTTCTTTGACCTCCTATTAAAGCTCTTTTGCATTCTGACTACTGGCTATAGCTTTTACATTTTCTCCTGTAAAAATTTTGGTGTGCTGTAATATATTACAAATAATATATTGTTGTATAAAAGATTGATGGACTTTGCAGTTAGATCAGGTCATATTCAATTACTTTCCCTGCCGTTTTGGCATTTGACTGTTGAATATGTAAGAGAAGCAAAAATTTCCACCCCTCATTGAGAAACACCTAGCGTTTTGCTTGTAGGCTTTTGCTCGGTTTCATTGTTTGATAGAGGTTAACAGCTCAACTGGTCAAGTATAGGCCTTGCTATTATATTTTTAGTGCCTTTTAAATTCAGAGTACAGTTTTAATGTAAATTCCAATATAGTAGGAAAACCAGGGGAAGCAGTGAAGGGATTTAGTTATAAAAGAGAGACCCTGGGAGATGATAATTAGCCATCACTATATAGTGGTGATTATGTAGTTCAGATAATTGCTATGAAAATATGAGTGGAAGTTACTCCAGACTAGCATCTCTTTTTCTTCTGGCACCTCTGAGACGGTAGAATGAAGAAAGGCGGATGAGTTTTGCATGCAGTCACCTAGCATCACCCAATGCTACTGTGCTATTAAAGCAACCATTGGACTTATTCTGTGTTATTTTTGTTCCCTCTTATTCTTTATTTGTTGGCCATACTTCGCGGCTTGCAGGATCTTAATTCCCCAATCAGGGATTGAATCTGTGCCCCTGGCAGTGAAAGCGCTGATTCCTAACCACTGGGCCACCAGAGAATTCTCATTCCCTCTCTTTGATTTTTTTTTTTTTTTTAATAGTCTTGCAGTTACCAAGGTCTAAGCAAGGCTAGGAGAAGGCAATGGCACCCCACCCCAGTACTCTTGCCTGGAAAATCCCATGGATGGAGGAGCCTGGTGGGCTGCAGTCCATGGGGTCACTGAGAGTCATACACGACCGAGCGACTTCATTTTCACTTTTCACTTTCATGCATTGGAGAAGGAAATGGCAACCCACTCCAGTGTTCTTGCCTGGAGAATCCAAGGGACGGGGGAGCCTGGTGGGCTGCCGCCTGTGGGGTCGCGCAGAGTCAGAAATAACTGAAGCGACTTAGCAACAAGTAAGGCTATCTTTTGCTCTTAAAAAACTAGCTCTAAAGTTAATTAATTCAGCTGCTGTCAAGTTCTTAGAGATTACACGAATGTAGTTTCTTCTCAAAGTAGAACTTCTGAAGAGCTAGTACATAATTTGACAATCTAACCCTAAGGGATACCAGAAACTTCATTCATGTCTTAGGTTCCAAGGCCACTGTCTTAGATTTTCCTGAAATTCAAAAAGCCCCATGTGTGTATATGTGTTGTTTTTTCCTTGTTATAAGCATATATAGACAACTGAAAAATATACAAGTGTAAAAAGTAAAAGATATAAATGTACCTCTCTTTTTAATCCTGCTTTCCAAAAGTAAACTAGCTTAGTTTTTAGCGTATCCAACATGTATACATCTAGGTCTATAAAAATGTAATTTCTTTAAAAAAAAAAAAATAACATGCTTATTCTTTATCACTGTTTTAGTTAATTACGCATTGTGAATGTCTCTCCGTGATAGCAGATCTAATTTTCCTGTATCCCATTCCACTGGACAATTGATTTCCCTGTTCCTTCACTGATGGACTTAGGTTTGTTTTTGTTGTTTGGTTAGTTTTTTTGTTTGTTTTCAGTTAAAGGCAATATAGTGAGCATCTTTCTGTGTATCTTTGCCCTCTTGTTTAAAGAATGCCTATAGTTTCCTAGAGTTTATATTCCTAAATCAAGGGTATGTAATTTTAAAGTTTTGATACATGTTGTCAAATGAGCCTCCAAATAATAAGTTTATAAGCCTGCTGCCAGCATATAAGGATTCATTTTTCCTACATCTTCAACAACATAGTTGCTTGTTTATGATTCAGAAACTTGAATTTTAAACTCTTAAGTCCCAAGGTTATTTTATATAATCTCTGATTTATGGTTTCACAAATAGCCTGTAAAAATAGATGCTTTTCGTATTTTTCCTTTTATTGCTGCCATACTTGTTTCGATACAGAATGTGTTATCAAGACAAGGCAATCTTTTTCTTTGTTAGTATAGGTGTAACATGTGTTTTAAGGAATTTATCATTCATTTCCAAATACTTCTCTTCTTGAATATTTCTTATATTACTAGTCCAGTCAGGATATTCATTTCAAAACCTTGCTTTTTTGAGTTGGAGTTCAAGGGACAGCTACTGAACCTCTCATTCTCTTTACTGAAATTTACACATGATTGCTTTTGAAATACCCCGTAAATTTACTCAGCATTTCACACTGACTGTAATGGCGATTGAACAGTAATTTAAGGCATATTAAAACTTTATTAATCCGAATAAATTTTAATGATATCTGAGCTTTATCTGTTTGCTTGCTTGCAGGTGGATTCACCTATGAACTTGAAGCATCCCCATGACTTAGTCATATTAATGAGACAAGAAACAACAGTTAACTACCTCAAAGAACTGGAGGTGAGACACCTGGACAAGCAACATGCAGCTGATACTTGGTGCATTTCACAGGAGCTACTGTGGTCAAAGAAGAATTGAAACATGTTATTTCTTAATTCTTCTGACTTTTATAGGGATTTCTATTTTTAGATCATGCTTTTTTTTTTTTTTTTTTAAATCAGAATGCCATTTGAGCACTAGTAAGAGAAATAGACTCCTGGAACCTTGGTTTTATGCCTCATTCTTGACTCACATATCCTTGAACAGTATTTCCGTGTATAAATATTTCCATCAAATATGAAGAGGAATTATCTCAAGATAATCTTGGAAGGAGAGTTTGGGTAAAATATCAAAAGGAAGAATGGTTTGAATACCTCATAAAAATATAATTACATTAGTTCTCAGGTAGAAAAAATTAGGATCTTAGTAGTTTGTGTTATTATGACTGAGGTGAAAACCATTCATCACTTTGCATCTTGAAAACTCTTCCTTCATTTTTATTTTATATAGAAGTATAGTTGATTAACAATATTGTGTTAGTTTCAAGTGTACAGCAAAGTGATCCAGTTATACATGTATTTATTCTTTTTCAGATTCTTTTCCACACTTTGAAAAGCTGATATTTATTAGCACTAATATCTGACCTTTTGGTTTCTATCATTGATTTTTGTAAACTGATTTTTCTTAGTAGCAAATAGTGTTAACTATTTGAAAAAAATTTTTTTCTTTCATATAACCCCCTCTTAAAAGTTACTGTGTAAATTGAATTCAAATTTTAATGAAACTTTTAAGTTGCAGAAAAAAAACCCCAATTTGCAAAATGAGATTTAGAAAATTATTGGGAATAATAAGAGTAGAATCAGAGTCTTAGAAAGCTAGAGGAATCGTAAAGATCATCCTCATTTCAGAGGTAAGGAAATAATTAGACCTAAAGACTGAATTGCCTGATTTCATGAAACAAGTTATGGCAGAACCAGAGGCAGACGCCTTATCTCCTGGCTGTTTACAGAGATGAAACCAGGTAGCCATTCATCTTCTAGTTACATAAAAGTTCCCGACTTCACTTATATAAATTTAAACTAGTACATCTATTAACAGTAATAGTTATATGTTTTTTAAACTTCTATACATTAAGAAGGAAGAACTTTTAGCACATATTAATCAATTGTGTAGGTAGTAAATTTTTAGGGATACTTATAAAACTTGACCACCTCACCATTTTTAAAATAGTGTCTCACCTTGTTCTTACCAGTTTAGTCACTTATAAATTTGGAAATGTTGATTTTTATGAATACTAAGACAGTAGACACAATTTATAGGGCTTCATGCCTGGAAGCTTAAAACAGAGTGTTCAGAAAGATGCACTGGTGCAGAAAATAGTTTTTAAGAGTCATAGACAACAACCCACTCCAGTATTCTTGCCTGGAGAATCCCAGGGATGGGGGAGCCTGGTGGGCTGCCGTCTATGGGGTCACACAGAGTCGGACACGACTGAAGTGACTTAGCAGCAGCAGCAGCAGACAACATGATATATGTTTATGATCATCCATCTTTTTAAGTGGCAGTATTATTTAAAGAGAAAGAGACTTCAAGTATGTGTAATGGGAAAATGCCATTTACCAAGTCATTGAAAATGCAAATGAAAAATATTGACTCCACCAATATGGTTAAAGTAATGTAATGAGTTTATACATCATACTTAGTTTCTGCTTCATATACACAATGACAGATGAAAGACAAAATAGAAATGAAAGTAAAATATAGTCAGGTCTGAACACAACATAAACAATCTCCATAGAGTTGAAAATGGAACAGAAAACACCAAGTTGAGAACGTAGCTAAAACTATAAACCTGCTGGTCGCCAAGACCAGGAATAGGTTCTGCTGTCTGATGTTCATTTCATCTCTGTGGAGTAAAAGGAACAACAGTGTTCCATGCAAGATAAAGGAAGATAACCAGATTCACTACTGCTTGAAGACTGGGACGGAGCATGAAAAGAGTCTGGTGGGAAACATTTTTAAAAGGCAGGAAGACAAAACCTAATGACCGAAAAATGAACCAAACCATCTAGTGGTTCAGTAATTGCATCTGCAGTTTCCTGAGCACCATTTCAGGGCAGAGTGTCGCTTTGGGTTAGAAACTCTAAAATTGTACGATCTGGTTTTGGACTTTGGATCTAGATAGGACCTGGAAGCAGCTACAAAACTGTTAGACCCAGGAGATGGTCATGGAGTGGTTGGGAGGAGACAGAGATGGAGATGGGGTGAAGGATGATTCCAGGATTTTTGACCCAAGCAATTGATGTTGGATGGAGTTGGTTTTAGCTGAGATGAGAAGACTGAAGGAGGTATAGACTGGGAAGGAGGTTGGTATATTAAGAAGATACCTGTTAGGAATCTAAGTGGAGACATTGAATGAGGAGTTGGTTCTTCTTGTGTAGACTCCTGGGTAAAGGCTTGAGCTAGAGATTTAAGTTCATTTATCCTTCTTAATCACTGACACAGGAATAAATCCATGAGACTAGATAATACAGTTTATCTACAAAGTAGTGACAACTAGGTATACTTCTTAGATAGCAGAGTCAGTACCAGAAGACAATAGCATCAAAGTGTTAAGTACAGAATTTTATATTCTTTTAAATATAATATTTTATATTCTCTTAAACCATCATTCAGGAGTGAGGACAAAGCAGTTTCCCGACATACACAGTTTACTAACCACAGACCTTCACTATACTGACCAATGTAGATAAATCTCAAAAGCATTAAGTTTAAAAACAGGAAGTTGTAGAATATACCTTATGATACTACGTATATAAAATTTTAAAACTTGCAAAGCAGTGCTATATGTTGATTTTGGAGATACATATATAGTAATATTTAAGAGAATAAGGGTAGTATAGTAATATTTTCTAAAAATATACATGAAAATGACGCATAAAACATTCAGGATAGTGGTAACTTTTGTTTGCTGGCTTATATATTTATAATATTTATTTTTTTCTCTTGGTCATGCCATGTGGCTTGTGGGATCTTAGTTCTCCAACCAGAAACTGAACTTGGGCTCTTGACAGTGAGAGTGCCAAGTCCTAACCACGGGATTCCCAGGGTAGTGGTAACTTTTGAAAGGGAGCAAGGGGTTTCAAAGACAGGTAAGAGGGGCTTCAACTATTTTTTTTCTTCTGGAAAAATGTAGAGTATGGCAAAATGTTAAGATTGGGTAGTGGAAATATAGCTGTTATATAATTCCTCTATACATTTGGGAAAAAAATATGAGTGGCAGAAATTTCTCTCAAAGCTAGTGACTCCAGCTAGTACTATCAACACGCTGGTTGTCTTGAAGGACTGAAATATGACATGTTTGGACAATTCAAGGTAGTTTTAATTGCTGAGCATCCTGTGCCAAGAAAGTTGTTAAATATAGCTTTATAGATAGTCAGAGATCATTTTATAAGGCACTCATGTGCCAGTATTATACATGTCATGTTCTATTACTTTCTGTATATGGACACTTGTTTTGAGAAGCTCATTCATGTCAACTAAGGTAACCAAGGGCATATTTAGAATTCTCTGACTTGGTCAACACATTAAATTCTTTCTTTTACATGGTATGTAGGTTGTAATATTAGAAAAATCCAGCAAGTTCTTACTTTATTCTCAACAGAAGCAATTAGTTGCTCAAAAAATTCACATAGAAGAGAATGAAGACAGAGATACAGGACTGGAACAGAGACATAATAAAGAGGATCCAGACTGCATCAAAGCCAAGGTGCCCTTAGGGGACCTAGATCTATATGATGGCACATACATAACTTTGGAGAGCAAAGATATCAGGTAAAAACAATTCTCTTTCCAAAAATAAAAGTACTTCTTCCTGAACAGACATTTCTCAATTTGAAATTATTTCTCTAATTAGAAAAAGCTTCAATAACTGATGACTATTGAAATTTGAAAGTTCAAAATATATACTATGTATAGAATTCTTACAAATCAATTAAAAATATTTATCATCACAGTAGAAAATTGAACAGTTTATGGTTAAAAAGTACAAATGGCCCATAAACACGTGGAAAAAAATATTTCTGGGTAATGATCAAGTAAGTGCATGCTAAAACATATTTTTCATCAAATTGGGAAAAAATATTTAAAAATCAGTAACTGGTAAAATATGGGAAAATATACAAAACTGTAAATTGGTTTAACATTTCTAGAAAGAGTTTAGCAGTGTCTTATTAGTTTAGCAGTGTCTTCCCTGGTAGCTCAGAGGTTAAAGCATCTGCCTACAATGTGAGAGACCTGGGTTCGATTCCTGGGTCGGGAAGATCCCCTGGAGAAGGAAATGGCAACCCACTCCAGTATTCTTGCCTGGAGAATCCCATGGACGGAAGAGCCTGGTGGGCTGCAGTCCACGGGGTCGCAGAGTCGGACACGACTGAGGAACTTCACTTCACTATTAGCTGAAAAGTCTGCAGTCTTTACACTCTGTGACTTAACTATTATTGTCTCTTTAACTCTTGATTTATCTCCTTTAAGTTGAAATCTCAAACTAGTTTATTCCAACAGCAACTATATGAAAAAGGTATGCATGTTGACTAATATTGATTGTAAAGTGAGATGCTTTGAGAATATGATTTAATTAGGGGAAAATTTGGCATTTCTTCACTTTTCATTCATTTGTTACTCCTTGCCTCTTGATTGTAGCCCTGAAGATTATATAGACACAGAATCTCCTGTCCCTCCAGACCCTGAGCAACCTGATTGTACTAAAATTTTAGAACTTCCATATAGTATACATGCTTTTCAGCACTTGCGAGTAAGTAGAGAAATTTGGGGGCCTCATTTTCATTTTTTTCTTTAATCTCTGGCTTAGACATGCTCTTTCTTTTCTTTCTTCTCTCCTTCCAAACAGCTTTTTGTTTTAACAGACATCTCCTACTTTTAAAATTCCTTCAGAATAAACACTCTTAAGATACCGAATTGTAATCTTTTATGTCTTATAATCTCCTTTTTCTTTTCTTTTTTTTTCAATCTTTTCTTCTTCTCTTCAGGGTGTACAAGAGAGAGTTAATCTTTCTGCACCGCTACTACCTAAAGAAGATCCCATCTTCACATATTTATCTAAACGATTAGGAAGGAGTATAGATGACATAGGTCATCTCATTCATGAAGGCCTGCAGAAGGTAAGTCATCAGTGACTAAAGAGCCAGGACACTGTGAACAGAAGGTACTTTTCTCTCAGAAAATGCCTCCCTAGCTTGTTTTTGTCTAGAGAGTGATTTTAAATCCTGATCACAGAAGTATAAACTGTGTAGTTCAAAGTTAGGCAGAAGCATTGACAATCCAGTCCCCTTTACCAGGGCGAGATGCTGCAAAGTTTTATTTGAACTAATTCTTGAAAAAAAAAAAAAAAACAAATTATAAACTAATATAAGCAACAGGGCTTATAGGCTAGGTTATATATTTTGAGTGTGAAGGAAAATTTAACATTAGCATCTTTGTTATATAACTACACAGAGTAAATACATAGATTATCACTGTTCTCTGAACAGGAAAAAAAACCACCACAAACAATAAAATCTTCATGTAATTTTCTTTTAAAGAAACATCTACTTTAAAAAAATGGAATGCAGAATTATGTAACACGACCCCAAATTTAAATGTATCATTCAGGATACCATGTTGGAATTTAGAAATAGTTTTTGCTCTTCTCTGTGCCTAAGGAGATTCATAAAATGCAGGCTAATTTCTATGCAGTGGTATTAAGTAAAATGTGTAGTTGTAATATTTATATACAGTTTACTCAAATATATATATTTTTATACTGTTACCCAAATATATGTTTATTCAAATACTTTATATAAGATTATTTTTGTAGCTAAGTTACCTTCTTCATCTTGTTTTTCTGAAGGTAATATAAAATACCGCCTCCCCAGAATTGATGAATAATAAGGGAAAACTGACCTAGGATTTAAAATATCCTTCAGAGAATTGTTAGTTGAAAGTAGATCATAGTGGTAAGTGCTCTATAAAAAATTAAAATAGAGGGTTTATTGGGTGGCTACTTTAGATTAATCAGGTGGGGTTATCCTCTCTGGAAAGTTGAAATTTAAGCTGATACTCAAATGACAAGAAGAAACCAAAAGTCAGAGATCAAGGAAGAGCATTCTAGGCTGAGGCAACAGCCCGAAGCCTTAATGAGCTCGACAGTGTATCAGTCAGCTCAGGCCGCCATCACAGAAGACCACAGACTGCACAGCTTCAGCAGCCGAGCTCTCTCAGTGCTGGAGGCTGGGAAGCCCAAGGTCGTCTTGCTGGCTGGTCAGTCCCCGGTGAGGACTCTTCCTGGCTGGCAGGTGGCCGCTTTCTGGCTGTGGTGTCAGCTGGCTTCTCTGTGTGTACTTTGGGGAGGAGTGGGTGCGAGGGGGGAGAGAGAAAAATCTTGCTCTTAGAAGGGCACTGGCCCTGTTGGATTTTAAACCTTTGTCACTTCTTCAGAAGCCTTATCTTCAGTATAGTCACACTGCGGGTCAGAGCACCTATATATGAATGCTGAGAGAGAGACACATTCAGTCTGTAACAGGTGTTATATAATGAAGTTCAGGTCAGCATGACTGGAGCCTGGTGAGCGGAGGGGAGGCTGATAGGGAATGAAGCCAGGGAAGGTGACCAGGGCCAGATTATCTGGGGCTCTGAGAGCCAAGGTTAGGACTTTGAGTTTTATTCCAGGTGTGCTGAGAAGCTGAAGCAGAGAAGGGACATAATTTAATTAGTGTTTTCTAAAAGTACACTCAAACTTGTATGGAGAAATGACTCAAGGAGGCCAGAACTGGAAATAGACCGGTTAGAGGGTTAGTGCAGTAATTCAAGAGAGAGATGAAGATGGTTTGGACCAGAATGGTTAGTAGTGAAAATGAAAGGACTTAAACTATTTCAGAAGATGTTTAGAAGCTGCTTAATCAGATGTGGAGAATGAGAGAAAAAGAAATCAAGGATAATTGCTTAATTTTTGACGTGAGCAACCTGAAGAAGGAGCTGGTTTGGGGTGGAAGAAGATTAAGATAGAGTTCTGTATGGGTCAGGTTAAACTGAAATACTTTTATGAGCCTGGAACTCCAGTAGAGGTCAGAGCTGGGTTTAGAGATAGAGAATAATTGTTAAACAGGGAGAATTTGTAGCCATGGGATTAGATAAGGTCATCTGGAGAAGAGTGAAGTTTGAGAAGAGGTCCTGGATCCTCCTATGTTATCTGTCAAGCAGAGGGGGAGGAGGGGCCAGCAGAAGAAGCCCAAAAGGATGTTCAGAAGAATGTGGTATCTAAGTGCCAGGCAGAAAAAAGGTGTTCAATAGAGAAAGAATAGTTAATAGTGACATTCCAGCATTTACAGCTTTGGCAGGAGATTTTATAAGAAATCTTACTGAAAGATTTTTCTTTAAAGATTTATTCTTCTCTTCCAATATGATGTGTAGAGTACTCTGTTTATCATGATGTTTTTAGTAGTTCATGTTGAATTTTTAATTTGTTTTGTCCCAATTCACAGTGTAAGTTTTAAAAACAGATTAAAAACCATTTGTTGATTTAAAAAGAAACTTTCTCAAAAGGCTACTAAAAGACAGACTGAAGCCTAAGTCATAAGTCAATTGTGAAAGAATATAGCATCTGCTCTTTCTAGAACCTATCAGTTCAGTTCAGTTCAGTTGCTCAGTCATGTCTGACTCTTTGCGACCCCGTGGACTGTAGCACGCCAGGCCTCCCTGTCCATCACCAACTCCTGGAGTTTACCCAGACTCATGTCCATTGAGTCGGTGATGCCATCCAACCATCTTATCCTCTGTCATCCCCTTCTCCTCCTGCCTTCAATCTTCCCTGGCAACAGGGTGTTTTCAAATGAGTCAGCTCTTTGCATCAGGTGGCCAACGTATTGGAGCTTCAGCTTCAGCATCAGTCCTTCCAATGAATATTTAGGACTGACTAAAAAGGATGGACTGGTTGGATCTCCTTGCAGTCCAAGGGACTCTCCAGAGTCTTTCCAACACCACAGTTCAAAAGCATCAATTCTAAGGCAGTCAGCCTTCCCCTTTCAAGCTGACTTGGGTAAGAGGGGAGGAAGCAGTCCTGGGTGGCCCCAACAGGCAAAAGTGGGACCAGCCAAGTATAGACCTCAGGTCATGACAACAGAATTTCTTCTGACAGTCAGAGCGAGCTGTCTTGGAATGGATTAGAGACGACACCAAGCACGCTAAGGACAGTGAGGCTGCAGAAGGCCGGCAGGAGCAGAGTTTGGGATTACAAGACCAAGGTTCACGTCCTAATGTTGCCCTTTTTGGGCTCTGGGATCTCGGGAGCCTCAGTTTCCTCACCTGCAAAATGGGAGGAGTACTAATGGAACAAGGGTTCCGTTAAACAAATTCAGGCCTTAGCACAACCTTTGCTATTTTGTGTATTTGCTTGTTTATTATCCACGGGGCTTCCCTGATGGCGCAGCAGTAAAGAATCTGCCTGTAATGCAGGAAATGCAAGAGACGTGAGTTCAAACCCTGGGTTGGGAAGATCTCCTAGAGGAGGAAATGGCAACCCACTCCAGTATTCTTGACTGAAAAATCCCAGAGACAAAGGAGCCTGGTGGGCTACAGTCCAAAGGGTCACAAAAAGTTGAATGCAGCTGAGCACTGAGCATAGCATTCCTTAGCCAACTATACTTAGTGCTAAAATCTTTCATTGCATTACTCAAAAATCATAATTTTTCCTTGAAGATAGACTACTTAATGGATGATTAAAAGTGCAGTTGCTCAGTCGTGTCCAACTCTTTGCAACCCCATGGACTGTAGCCCACCAGGCTCCTCCATCCATGGGATTCTCCAGGCAAGAATACTGGAGTGGGTTGCCATTTCCTTCTCCAGGGTATCTTCCCGACCCAGGGCTCAAACCCAGGTCTCCTGCATGGTAGGCAGACGCTTTAACCTCTGAGCCACTAGGGAAGCCCAATGGATGATTTAAGCAGAATTATACTGGTTTTAATCTTAAAACTAGCTTTTAAAAATAAAATAGCTGGTCCTTTTTAAAAAACAGACTACATGAAAATCTATAAAACAGAAAGTAAAACTTGTAATTTAAAGTCAGAGATAATTACTGTTCTATGCTGGGCTAAGCTGTTTCTGCGCGTGAGCTCCGTCTCTTTGGGGTGGGAAGGGCAGTGCTCTAGTTGCAGTGTGCTGGCTTCTCACTGTGCTGGCTTCTATTGCAGAGCATGGCCTCTAGGACACGCAGGCTCAGGAGTTGTGGCTCACTGGCTTAGTTGCCCCGCATGTGGAATCTTCCCTGACCAGGGATTGAACCCACATCCCCTGCCTTGGCAGGTGGATTCTCATCCACTAGACCACGAGGGACGTTCTTTAGTTAAAAATTGTTCTCAAGGATAAATTTTTAATCATGAAATTTGGGGGTAAAAGAGTAATCACATTCTTTAAGGTTTTACACATACAGGTTGTTAACTTGTTTTGCGCCTCCCCACCCCCAACAAGACATGCTCTACTAACCTACAGTTAATATCTGCAGTTAATATACACTGTAGCCAGTAGTGAGTATTGGCGTTCTTTTTAATCCTTGCCAACTTTTAAAAGAAAAACTTGCATCTTTTAGATTATTTTTTGTAGTTAAGTTTTGTATTTTTTTCACCTACTGAGTAGCCATTGTTTCATATTTTTGAATTGTCCATGTTTTTGGCCCATATTCTCTTGGCTTTTTGTCTCTCTGTTTAGATTTTTATTATTATTATTATTTTTAATTTTACTTTACAATACTGTATTGGTTTTGCCATACATTGACATGAATCCGCCACGGGTGTACATGAGTTCCCAATCCTGAACCCCTCTCCCACCTCCCTCCCCATATCATCTCTCTGGGTCATCCCAGTGCACCAGCCCCAAGCATCCTGTATCCTGTATCGATCTATCTGTTTATTAAAGATATTAAACGTTGGCTGTTATATGTTTTTTCTGTTTTATCTTAAATTTTATGACTTTTTTCATTCTGAATTTGAGATTTCTTACTTGGGTTTAAACTTACATTGAGTTTTTGACACAGTTCAGTTTAGTGTTTTGACCTCTCTGTGGTTGCAATCAGTGTATGTTCAGGGGTAAAAAATCGAAGCCACAAAAGAAGAAAACCTGTCTGCTATCTGAACTTCTATTTAACTTGACTAAATAATATACTTACTAATATGTAATAGACATTTTTAGCAATGTGAAGATCTGAATGAGTTTCTGATCACACTGAGAAAATGACAACTAAAAACACATCTTTCACAAAAGCATTGTATTTGCTTACATACATACCTTCATTCAGATGTTTAAATAGGAAACTTTACAGTATGTTAATTTCAGGAATTTCATGTTAGAACAACCAGCATTTCTAAGTAGGCTAGATTCTAACTTCTGAAGTCCTGAAATAGGGCCCAAGTTGTGGCTGCTTGGTGAGATTGTTGTCTTTATTTCCTCTTGGAATGATAGCCTAGGGTTGGACAGTCTCTCTGTTTAGACCACTCCTTAGTATACTTGTTCAACTAATAATCAAAAACCTCTTTTGATACAGATAGCTTATTTGTACTTTGTCCTCTGCTTTGTCACTACTATGTAAGTCTTAATCTTGGCCAATTTCAGACAACATAGAGTGGTAAAGGTGCTCATTTTGAACATTCTGAGTTGAAGAAACTATCTTGAGTTATGTTTGGTTGTCATTTTGTTTGATTTCTAGAACTCTTCCTCGTGGGTACTATATAACATGGCTTCATTTTACTGGAGAATAAAGAATGAGCCATATCAAGTAGTGGAATGTGCCATGCGAGCTCTTCACTTCTCATCCAGGTAGGATTCCTGTCCTTCTGGACATGTTGATTTTCCACATAACTCAGGACTGTTAAAATATATATATAAAAACAAAGAGAAGCACTGTATGTACTTACTTTCTCCTCAATCCTTATTCCAAGAAATTAGTCCAGTCAAAAATGGTAGATGTCAAAGAGTTCAAAGCGATAATGGCATAACACACTTCTGATTTCTGTTAAGGAAAAAATATACGATATAGATGCCCTCTGACTTACTTGGGACTTGGAGGTAAGGACCTAGGCTGCAGAAATTATCAAAAGTTAAATTTTTCTCAAAGCAAACATCAGCCATAAATACATTTTAAAATCATAAAATGTCTGCCAGCCTTGATTTTTGTGGCAAAATTTGTAGCCATCAGATTGAGTAAGCACCATCAATAATGTAAAATGAAACATTAGGATTTTCTTAAATTGTTTTCCCCATCTGTAAGCAAACTCAAAATTGCTTTCCAAAGCTCAATAGCTTTGAGTGTAATTTGCACCTGTCAGGTAGTTACAGATCATTGTGGAGCACAAGCTTCTTTCCTGACGTCTGATTACATCTCTCCTTCTCTTGTAGGCACAATAGAGACATCGCCCTAGTCAACTTGGCAAACGTTCTGCACAGGGCACACTTCTCTGCTGATGCTGCCGTTGTCGTCCATGCAGCTCTGGACGACAGTGACTTCTTCACTAGCTATTACACTTTAGGAAACATATACGCAGTAAATACAACTTTCTTTACCTGAACCAGTCCAGTTGCGCTTTCCTTTTTTTTTTTTCTCTAATAAAAAAATACCCTTTTCCTTTCTTCTGTTCTAGACAAGGGAAAGGGGATAGAAATGAAGAAACCTAAGAGGAGAAAAACTCAAATAATAATGAATCATAAGTGTCCTAGCCTCTTGACAAAAAAGAATAATAAATTGATAGGAATATTAAAGTTCTTTTGAGTAGTCCTCTTAAGATAGCAGTTATTTGAACTGAGCCATCCTATGCAGCTTTGCGTCATGTTATGGAGGTTTGGCCACTGATTGAAATAATATTCACTGTATGAAATTTGGTGTGATCTCATAAACCATAAGGACATTTGGACAGATGCAACCAGGCTAACATTTTTCCCTGCTGTGTTTGTGTATGTGTGTGTGTTTGTTTTTGTCTCTTTAGATGCTTGGGGAGTATAACCACTCAGTGCTCTGTTACGACCATGCTTTACAGGCCAAACCTGGGTTTGAGCAAGCTATAAAGAGGAAGCATGCTGTCCTGTGTCAGCAAAAACTCGAGCAGAAATTGGAAGCTCAACATAGGTAACTTGGAGGAAAAAAATTTTACTAAAGCACTGTTTTACTGAAGCACAATAGGATCATAGGTTAGACCTGTATAGGGTGAAATCAGTGTTAATTTGTTCATTAGAATTAAGAAAAACACCTTGTCACTTCTACTAGTCCTGTCCTTTTTCTCCATATCCAGGAGGCTTAGCACAAGTCAGTGGTTGTGTAAATGATTCTAGGTCCTAGAGAACGTTTACAGTACATGCCATCATTTAAATCTTTACAGTCTTGATCATCAGTTACTTGTATGAAGTCTGATGAAGGAGAGGGACACTGCCAGATGCTTAGTAACTCTGTTGATTACATTTTTATTTCCATGAATTAGACTGTCAGTAAACTCACTGGCACATTACTATGTTCGATTTTTCTCCCCTTCGACTCCTAGGGTTGGGCTGTTATTTTGGTTAAGTGATGTTGAGAGAGATGATTTGACCCATGTTTTACAGATTTGTATAAGTTGCACAATGATGGAATTCTGTTGTACTTGGTCCTTATACTTAATAAAAATGTGCTGGATTTAATTCTATAAATAATAAGGCCATTAAAGGAACTTCACATAATTCAGGAGTGAATTGTTCATCACTCATAGAATTTTGAGTCTGATTATTAGAGAATTCAGTGGAGATTAGGATTTTATTGAATTTTCCATTTAATGAATAAATTTTCTGTTTTCCAATCTGTATAAAAGCCTGTTGTAGTAAAAAAAGGAAAGAATGATAGCTTGTTTATGCCTGGCTTCTGTTAAACCTGCTCAGAACTTGCCCTTGCTGAGCTTCTTCCAATATTATGCTCTTCTTACACAATCTGTTCAGCTCTTAAGTCTCCATATGTTAAGTGTAATAAGTAATCAGATGTTTGTGACTAAATATAATGAAGCTACTGATTTATTGACATCAGCGGGTAGAGAATATTCCTTTCCAAGCAGTTTCTGTAGTTTTCCCTCAAATCTGTAAGCCAAGGAGCTCCAATGCAAGAGCCTTTTTTGTTAACCTTTTGTTTAGGTAGAATCAAAAGAGAAGGCAATGGCACCCCACTCCAGTACTCTTGCCTGGAAAATCCCATGGACAGAGGAGCCTGGTAGGCTGCAGTCCATGGAGTCGCGAAGAGTCGGACACGACTGAGCGACTTCACTTTCACTTTTCACTTTCATGCATTGGAGAAGGAAATGGCGACCCACTCCAGTGTTCTTGCCTGGAGAATCCCAGGGACAGGGGAGCCTGGTGGGCTGCTGTCTATGGGGTCGCACAGAGTCGGACACGACTGAAGCAACTTAGCAGTAGCAAGAGCAGCAGAATCAAAAGAAAAGAAAAGGAAGATTCTAGAAAGGCTTTGAATGTCCATGGAACTAATCTTTGTGGAGAAAAACAGAGTTGTTAAATCTGTAGAGCTTTATAGTATATCACTCTATGTCTTTTTTTGGCCCATGCAAAGTCCACCACACCATTTAATGTCATTAATTGTTGTATTTATGAGAAGAATTTCACATGTCTTTTTACCACCCAAATATTAATAAAGAGGTAGCATTTATTTAGCCCCATGGTTCTTGAGACAGTGGTACAGTGGTTGTTTGCTAAAAGTCAAAATCTTGCAATTTTTGCTGAGAACCAGAAAATCTGTGTATTTAAGTGGGCTTAAACATTTACAGTTTTAAAGCTCTGTAATTTTTTCCTGGCATTAAAAAATGTTAAGATCCCTCCAGCGAACACTGAATGAGTTGAAGGAGTATCAAAAGCAACATGACCACTACCTGAGACAGCAGGAAATCCTAGAAAAACATAAGCTGATTCAGGAAGAGCAGATCCTAAGAAATATCATCCATGAGACACAGATGGCAAAAGAGGCACAATTAGGTAAGTCCTGATTCCAAGTAATTTTTAAAGGCAGATTAGGAAGTTCACGTCTAGTGTGCTTCACTTTCAGAACTGTCACATAGCCACAAAGCAGTGTAAAGTTGTGCTTATGATTTCCTTCGATCTTAAAATGAAATTATCACTGCAAGTGGACCAGCAGGCCTGGGAGCCAGTTTGATCCTCCTAGCTTTTTTATAATTCACATTTTAAAGTAAAAGCCAAATCTTTTGTATCCTGAGTCCAACAGTTTTTTGCCCTCTGTGGCCAACACTGATGCTTCTCTAACTTTAATATGCATGTCAGTCTCTTGGAAATCCTGTCAAAATGCTGATTCTGATTCAATAGATCTGAGGTGGGGCCTAAGATTCTTGTTTTTGTAACAAACTGCTATTTGTTGCTGGTGGTCTGAAAGCTCACTATGAGCAACATAGCCCTACAGCAAGTTAATGCAAGCCAGACATACCCTGGGAACAAAAAATCCACACTTTTCAGCTAACACTGGCAGTAAGACCAAATGTTCTTTTTTTTTCTTCTGTTAAAAACAAATGTTTTATTTTAGAAGAGTTTAGACTAGACTTTGTCTCAAGCAAAAAAAGTCATCAATGGATTACTTTCAGGGGATTCTGAAATCCTCCCCCAAATTACACACAGTATTGTGTATATGCACAGCTTCTTTTCTGGGAAGACGATATATAGCTCTTTGAGGGGGGTTGTGGGGGAGGCCGTGTAGACATGCAGATTCTTAATTTCCTGACCAGGGATTGAACATGTGCCCGTGCAGATGAAGCATGGAGTCTTAACCACTAGACCACCAGGGAAGTCCCATTATGAACATCTCTTACAGTCTGTGACCCCAGAACAGAACCACTGGTCTAAAGGAACTGGCATTGACAGCATATCAGTGATTTGGTTGTACCCAGAATGTTTCATTTATGATCAAACCCTGTGGGAGCAGATACGACAACTTGACACCAAAGAATAAATGAATAGAATCCCTTATATTATATCCTTCTCCCTTGATAAGTAGAGTTTGTTACAGCCTCTTGGGGTTGCAAAGAATTGGATGTGACTGAGTGACTGAACAACCACATGACCATTTATAGTCCCATTTTATAATTCACCTGACAAGTTTTCTTTGCCATTTTGAGTGTAAAGAGTGTATTTGGTCCTTGGGATTGTACTAAAATGCAACCAGAGCTCTTACATATAAATTTGAAAAAGTTATGAAGTATATAAAGCAAATTGTCTCCAGAGAGATGGGCAAAGTCTTACAACAATTTACTCAGTAGATTTTACAGTCATAGAATTGCCGGAAGACACCTCGGTGATTATTTAGTGGCACCTTGCTTTATAGATGGAGAAATTGAGTCTTTAGAATGATCTAATGAACCATTAAGGCATTTTCCCCTGGATGAGTACCCCTCCATGAGTACTCGCCAGGCTCTGAAGAGTACAGGGCTAATACTACATGACTTAGACTAAGAAAATGGTGTTGGCATTGTTGATTTTTTCCTCAGTTTTAATTCCCTTTTGTACCCCAGGAAATCATCAGATATGCCGTCTGGTCAACCAGCAGCACAGTTTACATTGCCAGTGGGACCAGCCTGTGCGCTACCATCGGGGCGATATCTTTGAAAATGTGGACTGTGTCCAGGTCTTTTTCTTGGTCTCTTCTAGTCCTTTTAAACTTTTGCATATCAAGAGTAATACTGCTCTCCCACCCCCAATTCCCTGTATATTTGGTCTCTAAAATGTGTGATTGTCATTTAAGATTTTGAGTATCTGTTATGTTTATAAAGTTAGATTTATAGAGAGTACTCAAATTACTTCATGAATGACATTTCTGTTTCCTAAAGCACTAGCTGTGTTTGTCTTTTCATATGTGTTTAATTCCTGTCTTTACCATGAGATCTAGAATTGGTCTATGACTCAAAGCCTTTACCTTTCCTTATAACTTACTTTAGTAAGACCTCTAATTTACAATTTGAGAAAGAGTAGCCATGCTCTTTGTGAAAGTTGCTTCAACCAAAAGCATTAACAAAATGATCATTATCAACAAGAAACGTTTATTAAGCACCATTGCTGTTTGCGTGTTTTCTCTTTCTTCCTGTCTCTGTGTATGTCCACACAGGCACATACACGTACACGTACAGTCGCACAAGCACGTAACATCCCAGCCTGTCTAGTTGGGAAGGAATAATACATAATGATACCAAATAGCATGTAACTGATGCTGATATAGATAGTAAATACAACTAGAGTCCAGTTTTCATTCAAAAGGAGACTGGAAATAAAATAACATTTATTATAGCAGATAGAAAACCCATCATGTCCTTAATCATAGATACAGACATTTCTAGTGAGAAGCAGTGAAAATAATGAAGAGATCAGGACAGCTTCTATAGAAAGACAGACCATGAAAAATTAGAATGCCTTAATCTGGAAGAAAAAAAAAAAGAAAACTCAGACATTGGGAAAGAGTAAGAAGTGAAAATTAAGAGGTCATTTAGGAAGAGAAATAGTAATAGAGGCCAAAAGCTTACTATGATTATTGTGAACCGCCTTCTAGCAATACCCCGTGTTTAGTTTTTAGGAGTAGTAAAGGAAGAACAGACTCACACCCTCTAAGACTGTAGCTCCCTGTCTTAAATGTAAGCATTCTAAGCGGAAAAGGGGAATATTTAGAAATGAACTAGACTGAAACACAGTGTAACTTTTAGAAATCATAATGGTCTCAAGACAGACCATTTGGAAGACTGCCATGCACCAGTGTAGCTTCCAGTATTATGTATCCATAGATTTCATCACCACTCTCTAGTGAAAGACTATATTCCTATTCATCAAGGCATAGAGCTACAAATTCATCATATTCATTCCTTTTACTCATGTTTTCCCTACTCCATCCCATCTTAGTCCTACTCTCTTTTCTAACAAGGTTCCAGAAATACATAGGAAATATGGTATCTTGAGAGAATATCAAATATTGTTCTTTGGTTTGGGGGGAGGCTGTACATATTTGAAATTGATTGTACAATAGTATTTAATGCCTAAGTGATGGGTATATTAAGCACATTAATTTTATAGAGTAGTTATCACTTTAGTCCAGACAGGGGAGAAGAATGAACCAAACCTCTAAGTCAGCCATCATTAAACCTGTAAGAGACTAAATCACAGAAAGGAAGTAGAGAGAGAAGAAAACAGCCCACACTTGGGTTCTTACACATCAACGGCATAGTTGAGTAAAAGTTGCCAGCTACACATTATCTGGAGAGAATACTATTGGGGCAGGGTTCTGAAAATTAAAGATCTGATTGCTTTTTAGCTGACCTACTCTCTGATTTCCTTCTAATTTTGATTATTTACTAACATTTTGGGTTTAAGTTAAATCTGAATCACAACTGCTTTTCTGCTTTCAATTTGACTGAACTTTTCTTTTCATTTTCTAGTTTGGTGAGGATTCTTCAACCTCCAGTATGATGTCTGTGAACTTTGATGTTCAAGCAAATCAAAGTGATATCAGTGATTCAGTCAAGTCTTCTCCCGTAGCCCATTCTGTTCTCTGGATCTGGGGCAGGGACTCTGATGCATATAGGGTAAGTAGTGGAGGATGATGAAGGAGTTTTCTCAGACAAGATTTCTTAAAGGAGTGGCCTTCCACCCCGCTGATTAATATGGCCCCAGTCACTGTTCAGCAAGAAGCTGTTAAGCTTAGATTAAATGGAAGGCCTTCTGCTAGCTGGTGGCTAAGTAGGACATAGGATCTGTCTTGATTTCTTTCCAGCCACATGGGACACATAGACACCCTGATGTCAAATCAAAGTTCTAAGTAAAGTTACCAGCCCTCACAAGTTTCTAAATTTGACCTAAGTGTATGTTTGTATATATTTCATATATTCAATCAGCACCCTTTTACTGAGCTCACAACTATATACCAGGTTCCTTGCTCTGCTGGGAGCTCACATTGTAGCAGAAGATACAGAAAAATAAACAAGTTAATGAATATGTATTTCCAAGCTAGCTAAGAGATAATTATATGTTAGCCGATGGAGATATCAAGATATGAAGACAGAAGCGTTGTACGTTTTCTTTTTACAGTGTTAGTCACCCAATCATGTCTGATTCTTTGTGACTCCATAGCCCGCAGCCTGCCAGGATCCTCTGCCCATGAGGTTTTCTAGGCAAGAATAGTGGAGCGGGTAGCCATGCCCTTCTCCAGGGTATCTTCCCAACCCAGGGATCGAACCTGGGTCTCCTGCGTTACAGGCAGATTCTTCACCATCTGAGCCACCAGGGAAGCCCTCACTACTAACTTTTCAGGAATTTAACAGAATGAATCCAGCCACTTATATTTAGTTATAGGAAATATAAACTCTCAAGTTGAAAGATTCAGGCTGTAAGTTTAGTAAACGTCTGGTACTAATTATTTATATTTAGAAAAATGGATTTTTACAAATAAAATAATTGCTAAACTTTGGCATTGGCAAAAAAAAAAAAAAGGTCTTAGTTAAGGGAAAAATAGTTCTCTGTGCCAGTTTCTTACGTGTCTGTATGCTTCCAGGTATATGTCACAAACTTCACCTCAAATTGACTTAAAAGAAAATTCACCTCGTATTATAGGAAATCCAAAGATACGCAAACTTTGGCTTTGGTTAAACAGTGGCCCAGTAACCCATTGTTTTCCTCTTCTTTAATTTGGGATCCACTGTATTGGCTCCATCCGAAAGCTGGTCTTCCTCATGATAATGAGGCGACAGTCAGCAGCAGTTGGAGCAATGTGCTCCTGTGGCTTAAGAGACTAAGACTGGCATTTCTTTCCTGGAATCCCAAAGCAAACCTCTCCCTGTGTCTTACTGGCTCAGCTGAGTTAAGCCTGCCCAACCCTGAGCCAGTCTGTGGTAGAGCAGGTAGAATTACTGACTTAGACTAACAATCTGCAGTAGAAAGAATATTCTAGAATCCACCTCAGTCTCTACATCCTAAAATACTAAAGTGTTGTTTGGTCTTCCTAGTAACATTTATGTTCTTTTAGAAGTTCATTTAGCCTGTTGAAATATTGACTCTGAAGAAATTTATGAGTAACTTTTTTTCTCTGTTAGGACAAGCAGCATATTCTGTGGCCTAAAAGAGCTGATTGTGCAGAAAGCTATCCTAGAGTCCCTGTTGGTGGGGAATTGCCAACGTATTTTCTGCCTCCGGAAAACAAAGGACTCAGGCAAGTGCTTATGGATATGGCAAAGCACTTGATTCTGCATGATTGTCATCTGGCGGTTCTTTGAGAGCACCAGCCTTGGACCTGAAAGGTTAAGCCTTTATTTTGAAGTCACCCAAACTTTGAAAATATGAATTTTGTTCCTTTTTCTTGTGCCAGGATCCACGAACTCAGCAGTGATGATTATTCTTCAGAAGAGGAGGCCCAAACCCCTGACTGTTCCATAACTGACATCAGAAAAAGCCAGACCCTGTCCTACTTAGTCAAAGAATTAGAGGTCCGCATGGATCTGAAAGCCAAAATGCCAGATGACCATGCACGAAAAGTAAGGCTCACTTAGGCTTGGTGTTTATTGCCGTCCATTCTGGGTGATTCCACAAGCCTCATCGGTGGAGCAAAAATTAAAAAGAGGGCAGTTGTCGAGCTCTAAGTCTATAAAACTGAAGGATCGAGTTAAAGAATTAGTGAAATTATTAAGAAGTCAATCATGCTGTTGAAGGACTGCCAGGAAAGTGTTCCTTGGGGTTGCTATTGACACAGACCACCTAGCACTGTTCCTCTAAGAGAGCTGCAAAGATGAGTCACAGAGAACTCTGTTTACCTAGTGGAGGCCGTTCTGACCACCGCAGTTTAGCTTTGCATCCTCCAAGCCGCCAGAAGTTTGTATAATTGAAATTGAAAGCTTGAGGATTCTCTTTCCTAGTGGAGGCCATTCTGTTTGCCTAGTGGAGGCCATTCTGACCACTGCAGTTTAGCTTTGCATCCTCCAAGCCGCCAGAAGTTTGTATAATTGAAATTGAAAGCTTGAGGATTCTCTTTCCTTGGCCTTATCAACCCTGCTTTGGACTCATATGAGGTCCTTAGGAATTTGTATGAATTTGATAACCTCTCTGCAAACATTGTAAATATGTTCTGTTAGGCTGTCTTCTGTACTTCCTATAAGTTATGTGTAACTAGGAATCTTATTACTGAATATAAATCCTAGGGTAAATACCATTCCATGGATACAAATGAAAAAATTTCCTTTTTACAGGAAAACAAACCATCACAATGACCTCTGTTAAATTTAATTTTGAAACTATGAATAGTTACTGCTTTCATTCAGCATTTACTGAAGCAAAAAAACATTATGTTCCAGGCAGTGTTTGGAGTTCTAGGAATACAAAGATAAACAGACCATGATCCCTATCTTAGAGTTGTTAACAGTTACATACATGCTGCAGGAATATAAAGTGATTAACTGAGGATCTGGTGCTTTTCCAGTCAGGAAGGATAGCAGATAATTTCATCAGGTATTGCATGCTTTGTTTTCTGAATAATTTCTCATTTGCTTCTGGACACTTAGGTTGACTTTAATGGGGAAATGATAGATCATCTTCATATGTATGTGCTGTATATGTCTTCTTTTTTTTTTTTTTTTTTTT
>SJYX01017280.1:35925-90816 GCA_006410675.1 Oreotragus oreotragus | reverse complement strand
GGTTGCCATTTCCTTCTCCAATGCATGAAAGTGAAGTCGTTCAGTCATGTCCAACTCTTAGCGACCCCATGGACTGCAGCTCACCAGTCTCTTCCGCCTATGAGATTTTCCAGGCAAGAGTACGGGAGTGCGTTGCCATTGCTTTCTCTTAATTCTAAATTATCTATAATTTCCTGAAAATCTTCTGATATTATTTTTTATTTTTTTGTACATCAGTAATATTTGGCTCACATCACATATAGAGTTATTAATCACTATAAATTTAAGAGAGATGAAAAGATAATAGTGAGAGATATTTCTCCTTGATGGAATAAAATCCTCCCTAATAATACAAGACTAGTATTTCCAATTGGAGAAGGAAATGGCAACCCACTCCAGTATTCTTGCCTGGAGAATCCCAGGGATGGGGGAGCCTGGTGGGCTGCCGTCTATGGGGTCACACAGAGTCGGACACGACTGAAGTGACTTAGCAGCAGCAGCAGCAGCATTTCCAATATTAAGAAATTCAATAAGCAGGTGGGCAATAGATAAAGCAGTAGATTTTACACATAGCTTATGGATTTTTAAAAATCTTTTAGAATTTGAACATATAAAATGAGAATACTAGTCAACAAAGTATACTAAATGATATTTATAAACATGGATAATTTTTTTAATTGATATTAGGGAGTTATGAGCTTCCCTGGTGGCTCAAATAGTAAAGAATCCACCTGCAATGTGGGACACCTGGGTTCGATCCCCAGGTTGGAAGATCCCCTGGAGGAGAGAGTTATGGTGGACATTGTATAAGATACAAATGTACGGTTTTAGTATTAATACATGGCTTATTAGTCCTATAGTTAGTCTTAGCCTCTTAGATATTCAAGAAATTATACCAATTAATTTACATTGGTTTTAATATCTGATTTAAGTGAATTATATCAGTTCTCCATAAGGTAAATATTATATGCAATTTACAAGTGAGGACTTCAGTGCTCAAAAGTTTATATAGATTGCTCAGTTTTAACACAAGCCTATATAAATTCAAGGCTAAGACTCTACTACTCTGTATTTATTCTGTGTAAGGCACTATGCTATGTCCAATTGGGTATATCATCTTTCTTTTGAAACTTTTCTGTCAACTACTGTGACACTGAATTCTGTTGCTTTGCTCCTATTGCTCAAACACCTCTGTTGTCTGCACTTTTGAACTTAACTCTTCTAAACATAACCATCTCACACATTTCTGCCCTTTCTGCCCTAGGAAGCTTTTTTGTTTCACCCTCCCTCATTCATCTTAACAACTCCAGCAAGTTTAAATTATCAACTTTCTGTTGCTAATTCCCCAAACTAAGTTTCCAGTTCTGCTTTGAGCTCCAGAACTAAAATTTACAATAATCTCTGAGATAGCTTCATCTGAGGATTTCCCAGGTGGTGCTGGTTGTAAAAATTCTGCCTGCCAAAGCAGGAGATGCAAGAGATGTGGGTTTGATTCCTGGGTCAGGAAGATTCCCTGGGTTAGGAAATGGCACCCTAATCCAGTATTTTTGCCAGAAAAATTCCATGGATAGAGGAGCATGGTGTGCTACACTCCATGTGGCTGCAAAGAGCAGAATGACTGAGCGCACACACGCACACACACACACACACACACACNGTCAGGAAGATTCCCTGGGTTAGGAAATGGCACCCTAATCCAGTATTTTTGCCAGAAAAATTCCATGGACAGAGGAGCATGGTGTGCTACACTCCATGTGGCTGCAAAGAGCAGAATGACTGAGCGCACACACGCACACACACACACACACACACACACACCCCTCCATCTCACTGATTTAGGTTGGCCATGTCTACAACTGCAACACATGATAACCAGGGAATAGCATTCTCTTCATAAACAAACTTCCCAAAAACCCCTGTCTCAGGCTCCCTCCTAAGGATCTCAGACTGGCAATTCTAGACATAGCTTCCTGAGTCATACTTTATAATGAAAATAATGCCATGTATACTATGACTATGAAAGTGTAAGTAAGTGAAAGTCAGTTGTGTCCGACCCCATGGACTATACAGTCTCCAGGCCAGAATACTGGCATGGGTAGCCTTTCCCTTATCCAGGAGATCTTCCCAACACAGGGATCAAACTCAGGTCTCCCTCATTGCAGGCAGATTCTTTACCAGCTGAGCCACAGGGAAACCCAAGAATACTGGGGTGGATAGCCTATCCCTTCTCTAACAAATCTTCTGACCCAGGAATCAAACTGGGGTCTCCTGCATTGCAGGTGGATTCTTTACCAAGTGAGCTATTAGGGAAGCCCTTACTACGACTATGTAAGATGTTAAATCAGACAATTTTTTTAAATCAACTGTCTGAATCTTCTATAAGTCTAAAATTAATCAAAAGTAAAAAAGCTCTTTAAAACTAAAATTGTGTTTGAACAGATTATGCCACTTTCCTCAATACCCTCAAATGTCCCCTCTTAAAGCCAGAACAGAATCTAATCCTTATCAGAGTGTTTCAGGTCCTAGATGATCTGCCTCTGGTCAGCTTGTCACTCCCACGTATCCCATTCTCCATATGCTCATGTGGAGCATATATATGCTCATGAGAATATGAGCACGTGAGAATAAGCTCATATGCTCAATCTCCAGTTGCTCATACACTTCAAGGCATACAATCATCCCATGGTATCCACAGGGGATTGGTTATAGGATCCTCTGTGGGTACCAGAACTCATGGATGCTCAAGTCTTTTACATAAAATGGCATATTACATTCAACCCTTGGAATCAGCAGCTTCAGCAAATTCAACCTACCATGGATATGGAGGGCCCGCTGTCCTAACATCAGTGCTGTTTTCCTCATGTGCTAGATTCATTCCTAACTCATGACTTGCATTCTTTCTGCTTAGAAAGCTCTTTCCTCACATATTCATATAGCTTGCTATCTCTCTTTATTCAGTTATCTTCTCAAATATCACCTTTCTAGAGACGACTTCTCTGATAATCATAACTAAAATAGTACCCTCTCATAACTAGACATTCCTCATGGTTTTTTTTTTTTCCCTATATGGTTTTTATATACATCTGACATGATGTATCCTACATGTTCTATCCAATATAGGAAAGTCAGTTTCATGAGAATCGGAATTCTCTTAACAAGGGCAGGAACTATTTCTTTAGCATTTGGAAAAATTTCTGGCACTAGGTGAGTCTTTAATTAGTGTTTGTTAAATCATTGACAAGAAACACATCTATATAAATGAACTCAATCCGAAGCGTTCCTACCTTCTGTAACGGTAAAAATGTATTTGGAGGAAAAAGCAGAAGGTACATTAAAAGTAAATATATATATATATTTTACCAAATACAAAGTTTCTACAGTGAAAAGGACTGCAAAGCCTCACTCTTAAATAACATGTGCTATAGAAAATGTATGCTGTCCTTCTGATGCAGATGTAGTGGGTGACAGTAGGGAGGGGGCAAAAATCTCTGAGGCTTCTACATTGTGAAAATGTTTTATTGAGGAAGGACTAAATTTAGACCTTACAAGACTAATAAAATTCATAAACTTCCCTGGTGGTCTGGTAGTTAGAACTTAGTGCTTCCAATGCAGGGGCTGTGGGTTTGATCCCTGGTTGGACAACTAAGGGGTTTCCCAGGTGGTTCAGTGGTAAAGAATCAGCCTGTCAATGCAGGAGATGTAAGAGATGCATGCTTGATCCCTGGTTGGGGAAGATCCTTTGGAGAAGGAAATGGCTACCCACTCCATTATTCTTGCCAGGAGAATTCCATGGGCAGAGAAGTCTGGTGTGTTATAGTCCATGATGTCACAAAGAGTCTCATGAAATTTAGTGACTGAGCACAGCACAGCAGGGAACCAAGCTTCCATATACCAGGAGGCCAAAAATATTAGAAAAAAAGAGCAAAAATGATTGGTAAGATTCAGCTAAGTGCATAGAAGTTGAAAGGGTACTGTAGAAGAGGGATCTGAGAGGAAAATAGCATGGGAGAAAGAACAGAAATGCAGAAAAAAAGCTGAGTTCCGAAGCAGTCTGGGAAGTACAGAGAGTGTGGGCTGGTGGTTTAGACGACGTGCTGGGAAGATTTAAGCTAGATTGAAAGAAGCTGTGAATGTCTCTCATACCTTTCTTTCACAAAAATTATTTGCATATTACCACCTCTCTGTCCATTTACTCTCTCACCCTCTAGCAGTTTATCATCTTTCCCAATATCATTAACATATAGCTGTAAAAACATCCTAACACAATGCTATAAACTCAAAATTTCATGCAGGTGAAATCCTAATAGCCTTATAACTCAGGTAATTTTCAAATAACATCCCCATAATATCACCAACAGTATGATAAGAACCTGAGTTTCAAGTTGGGAAACTATGACATGAAATGTTAATGACTTTTTTAAAGTCATGCTACAAATTATTTTGTCTGCTTTCAAAAATGACTACATTGCCAAATGGAACCAGAAAGCATGGCAACATTATTATAGTTAGCATACTATTTCACATTATTTTATATTATTGGAGTATAATTGCTTTACAATGTTTTGTTACTTTCTGTTGTACAACAACGTGAATAAGCTATATATATATACACATATTCCCTCCTTGATCACCCCTTCCACCTCTCCCATCCCACCACTCTCAGCATCACAGAGCACTGAGCTGAGCTCCCTGGGCTATACAGTAGCTTCCCACTAGTTATCTATTCTACACACGGTAATGTATAAATATCAGTGCTACTCTCTCAATTTGTCTCACCCTGTATTTCATATTTTAGACAGTGTGGGAAACATATCATACCTGTAGGTCTCTGTAAATTCTTTTGTACTAAAATTCTTCTCAGAGTACCATCCATGGCCGCCTCTTCTATGTGGGAGTGGTCCCCGACAACAGTCCAGTACATCATCCTGAAGAGATAGGTCAAGTTGATTAGCCTGGTGACAGTGCTGGCACAGCCCCAAACAAGGTCTGAAAAGATCCTGTGCATTTGAATCACCTTAGAGTCCCCCATAAAGGGACTAACGTTAAATGTACAGAGTAAAGACCTCCAAGAGATGGCCGTAGGAATCAAGGTTTTTAAATAGTCATACACTAGTCGCTGATAGCACAGCTGATAAAGAATCCCCCTGCGATGCGGGAGACCTTGTTTCAATCCCTGGGTTGGGAAGATCCCCTGGAGAAGGGAAAGGCTACCCTGTCCAGTATTCTGGCCTGGAGAATTCCAGGGACTGTATAGACTACGGGGTCGCAAAGAGTCGGACAGGACTGAGCGACGTTCATTCGCTCACTCACACTAGTGTTAGTCTCTCAGTTGTGTATGATTCTTTGCAATCCCATGGACTGTAGCCCACCAGGCTCCTCTAGCCATGGAATTTTCCAGGCAAAAATACTGGAGTGGGTTGCCATTTCCTGCCCCAGGGGATCTTCCTGATTCAGGAATCGAACCCAGGTCTCCTGCATTGCAGGAAGATTCTTTACCAACTGAGCTATGAGGGAAGCCCATATTTCCTACTAAAATTTGAGAGTTATCGTTTAACAGGATAAACTGTAGTTCACTTGATTTCCAAAGCTCAATTTTGAAAATTTCTTTTGAAGAAGAATATCTCTAACACTTGAAACCATCTTCTTATTGTGACAGAATTCATTTTACCATGGTTGATACATCAATATGTTTTCTTTTATGATAAAGTAACTGTTTTCTCAAACAGAAATAATTTTCTCACTTAGAAGATACCACACTGCATAATTCTATTAAGTAAACAATTGCTTCTTTTTACACAGGATTTAATGATCCACTTTATGGATGACTGCTGCTGCTAAGCCACTTCAGTCGTGTCCGACTCTGTGTGACCCCATAGACGGCAGCCCACCAGGCTCCCCCATCCCTGGGATTCTCCAGGCAAGAATACTGGAGTGGGTTGCCATTTCCTTCTCCAATGCATGAAAGAGAAAAGTGAAAGTGAAGTCACTCAGTCTGTCCGACTGTTAGCGACCCCATGGACTGCAGCCCACCAGGCTACTCCGTCCATTGGATTTTCCAGGCAAGAGTACTGGGGTGGGGTGCCATGACTAGGAGTTTTATTTAACATTTCCCTATTTCTTTTTGGGCCACTGCTTATAAATGAAAAATAAAATAATAAAAAAGAAAAACAAATCAAGTAAAATAAAGGACATATTTGTATTAAATTTTTAGTTTGTTTATACAACTGCTTTCATTTTCTGTTACCAGAAATAGCCAAAATCATTAATACTCTACACTTAAAATGGTTAAACATTATATGTAACATCTCAAAAAATCAGTTTTAGATTAACAATAGTGGTTACACTTTTCATATCAGTTTCATTAACTTGACCGTACACATAACATATACAGACACTAAATGTATAAAGTACATTTATACAACTGTTCAGAGAAAAATACAAATTTTTCACCACCATTTGGTATGAAAAAGACATTCTTTTTATAGAAGGAGTAGAGGGATTTTCACAAGTCTTGTGACTCTATTATATGTTGAACACTCATCCAGAGACAACACTATAGAACACAGGTGGGACAATCTCTAAAAATGGATAGTCACATCAAGAAACATCAATAACTATGTTATTAACCTACCCTCTTTTAGGATTTACAGCAATGGCATAGGGTTCTCCAGCCATATTTGTTAAGAGTCTGGTACAGTTGGGGCCACTCAGCTGCCCTACGTTGATAGAGTACCTCAGACTGGTCCAGTGAGTAGTGTAGTAACTGAACCAGTGCATTCGAGAATGGTCAGTCCAATAGATATTTCCAGCAACCCAGTCAACTGCAATGTCCCTGGGCCTTCTAAATTCAGGACACTAAAAGAAAACAAAAAATCAGTTTTTCAAGTATTTTCAAAAGCAAATTGGTGGAGTTTTCCATATCTATATATTGAGATTATTTGGGAATCATATTACTATGATCAGGTATTAATTATTATATAGATTTTTAACCATACTTTATTGTTACTTTTTATAGGTATATAATTTCACAAGTCCTAAGTATACAGTTCATTTGAATTTTACCTATCACTGCCCCTGTTTAACTACCATCAAGTTAGAATATTTCCAGAACTGTAGAAGGGTCACTTATGATATCTATCAGTTAGTATTTCTCTTAGGATAAGCATAATTCTAATGTCTAACATCATAGATTAGTTTAAACAAATCCACATAAACATCATCATACTTTTCAATTCCTGATCTTGATTCAACATCATGTCCATGTATCCATATTGTTCTGTATTTCTGTTATTGTTTCTTTTTTCTGGATAATATTTAATTTCATGAATATATATCAATTTGCTTACTGTTGTACTGGTATTATTTATTTTGTTTGTTAATAATTTTAGGCCATTGCAGTAAAAATTATGAGTATTCCTGTATGTATCTTTTGGTGGACACGAACTCTCATTTTATTGAAAATTTAATAAGAAATACTGCAGATGGTGACTGCAGCCATGAAATTAAAAGACGTTTACTCCTTGGAAGAAAAGTTATGACCAACCTAGATAGCATATTCAAAAGCAGAGACATTACTTTGCCGATTAAAGTCCGTCTAGTCAAGGCTATGGTTTTTCCAGTAGTCGTGTATGGATGTGAGAGTTGGACTGTGAAGAAGGCTGAGCGCCGAATAATTGATGCTTTTGAACTGTGGTGTTGGAGAAGACTCTTGAGAGTCCCTTGGACTGCAAGGAGATCCAACCAGCCCATTCTGAAGGAGATCAACCCTGGGATTTCTTTGGAAGGAATGATGCTAAAGCTGAAACTCCAGTACTTTGGCCACCTCATGCGAAGAGTTGACTCACTGGAAAAGACTTTGATGCTGGGAGGGACTGGGGGCAGGAGGAGAAGGGGACGACAGAGGATGAGATGGCTGGATGGCATCACTGACTCAATGGACATGAATCTGAGTGAACTCTGGGAGTTGGTGATGGACAGGGAGGCTGGCGTTCTGCGATTCATGGGGTCGCGGAGAGTCGGACACGACTGAGCGACTGAACTGAACTGAACTGAGAACTATTGAAGCTTAAAGTATACATATGTTTGCTTGAATAGATAGGGTTAAAATTTTCTTTCAAAGCATCTCTACCAATATTCACTCTTTTCAGCAGTTTAATAAAGTTCCAGTTGCTCTGCATCCTTACCATATATAATTTGATTTAAAATTGAAAAAGAATGTTAATACAAATAGGCACATTTAGAGAGATGCTAGATTAAAATGTCTTTTGAGGAAAGTTACAAACTCTGTCATTTATATTAAATCTGCTAGCTTGGATTTTCTGTGTAATAGTATATTACCAGATTATTGTGAAACAAAGGTAAGAGAGTTCATTGGGAATAGACAGCAAGGAAAATAACGTATGCTCTGTGCCCTTCAATTAACTTGATCACTTTGAGCTGAAGCTAGTGTAATAATTAATTTGACATGGTCGGGTTTATTGTGCATAGCCAAAAGTGAGAAGGGATTCTCAGGGGTATTATATCAAGACTAGAAACAATTATTTGAAGGTGATTATAACTGGACATGTCATCAATGTGTAAAAGCATCGTTAAGACCTGGTAACAAGTGGAAATGTGGGTTTTTAACAGATGACTGTTTCTTCTGTATTTTACTAGTGAGCACATTTTGTTAAATTGTGCTTGGGTTAAAAGCAAACAGACTGAACTTCTCAAAAAGAACATGAGATGCCAAGAAATAAGAATTGCAAGTCACCATCTGCTGTGTGATTACTGAGATCTTAAGGAAGGAAAATATGGCTCAAATTAAACACAGAACCTTTAGAAATTTCTAATGACCTTTATTATTAGTCTTTTCACTGATTGATTTAAAAACTAAACTTTTGAAATATTACAGTACCTTATTTCTCTACTCTAATAGTAAATACTATCCATGTACACAGTGATATCTCATAGCTACCTAAAGTTAAATGAAAAGTACTCTGAAATACAACATAATCTAAACATCCCATACAAATAATATTTATAAATGGTTAAAATATAAAGATTTATCCTAGCCAAACCACAAAATAATTTTCAAGTGTTTCAGTATCATTTAAGTTAAATGAAGTTGCTGCTTTTGATTTGGCAGTATTTAAAAGTAAATTTATCAACAAATGGTATGGACACGTCAATGTAAATCTTAAATCTATAAACATGAGAGACAATAGGAGAAAATAACCATTATGAACTGTATAAAGCCGCTTGGAGCATATTTATCTTCTTTAACACCACTGGAGCAATCTTTTACCATGCATTTGTCCAGCATGAACATAGAAGAATACCCTATTTTGCCTTTGATGGTGGTTGGTGGTTTAGTTGCTAAGTTATGTCCTATTCTTGAGACTCCATGGACTATAGACCATGAGGATCCTCTGTCCATGAGATTTCCCAGGCACAAATACTGCAGTGGCTTGTCATTTCCTTCTCCAGGGGATCTTCCCAACCCAGGGACAGAACCTGAGTCTCCTGCATTGCAGGCAGATTCTTTACTGACTGAGCCAGCAGGGAAGCCCAAATTTGCCTTTATAAAATGTTAATTACTCATGAGATTTCCCAGGCACAAATACTGCAGTGGCTTGTCATTTCCTTCTCCAGGGGATCTTCCCAACCCAGGGACAGAACCTGAGTCTCCTGCATTGCAGGCAGATTCTTTACTGACTGAGCCAGCAGGGAAGCCCAAATTTGCCTTTATAAAATATTAATTACTTTATGATTTTTCTGTCCTAGTGGTATCCTTGCTAAATAGGACATATTTTATGCAAAGTTCCACCTTTTCAATTTAATATTTTCATTTTGTTTCACTCATGCTCAAAAAAGGGCTGGTTATCTTTCCATTCTATATTTATATTCCTGTTCTGCTAACAGTTAAAATTTCAAATTCCTAATGATCATGGAACATTCAGAAGTCTGATTTTGCGATACTTTTCAGAAAAGCTGGCTGGTGAAAATTCTATTAATGGTGATTTCCAAGAGGATATATAGAATTTAGGTCACATTACTAGAATAAATGTTACTTTTAAATGCTGAACACGAGATACTGATGAGTTATAGAGCCATTTAAATCCATATAGTTATTCTCTGGTTCTTTGATCAAGGAATCTCTAATGTCATTCCCATATCAACTAAGGTAGTTAGAATATGGAGTAAAGGATGGTCACACCCAATAAATTCAACCTAGAGTGACAAGATGAATCATCAGTTACAAAATGATTCTCAGGGAATTATGGCAACCAGGTGAAGATGTTACTAGGTATTTATCCTTAATGACTCATAACATACTGAATGCGCAGTAATTCTCAACACTGAAAAGAGCAAGATTGAACAAAAGATGAACAAGAAGAAGACAGAAAAAAGATGGTCTTGTTGTTAGTGAAACTGTGGCCAAATTAGGAAATCATCTTTATGGTGAGTTCTACAGAAATAAATAATCCCTTTCTATTGTTCATGGCTTGACCAGGATTGCAGTGAAAGTGAAAGTGAAAGTCACTCAGTCGTGTTAGACTCTTTGAGACCCCATGGACTATACAGTCCGTGGAATTCTCCAGGCCAGAGTGTTGGAGTAGGTAGCCTTTCCCTTCTTCAGGGGATCCTCCCAACCCAGGGATTGAACCCAGGTCTCCCACATTGCAGGCAGATGGATTCTTTATCAACTGAGCCACAAGGGAAACGAAAGAATACTGGAGTCCTTCTCCAGGGGATCTTCCTGACCCAGGAATTGAACTGGGGTCTCCTGCATTGCAGGCAGATTCTTTAGCCACTGAGCTATCAGGGAAGCCCAATAGGGAGGATTGTGTTAGTCATCTAAAAGGGAATCTCATATTGAATGAATGCTGGTTGAAGAGCGGAAAGGAAATTGCTGGTGGGTCTTATGGAGAAGTTCAAAATCAATCAAGTAAACACAAAAAGTGGGAAAACACAGGAAAAGTAAACTGAGGTCTTGGCCTAGATTGGAGACTGAAATGAATAACAAAAACAGGATGGTTGTGCCATTTGTCTCGAAAGAGACTGAAAAACAACCAAACACATCAGATTGGAAGCATGAAGAGAATATGAAACTCTAATTTGCCTCTTTGGCTCCCACTCTAGACAGATAGACCAATGAACTAGAGGCATTAATGCAATATGTCGTGCTTAAGAGATTGCAGAGGCGTGTGGTTACCCAGACAACAAAAGGCATTTCTCATTTTTTGCACAAAGTAGAAGACACATTTTGATGGCTTTCTCCAGACAAATGATTTCTTTCCTAATCTCTCTAAATACACAGCCAAAGTTTTGAGTCCTGAGGCATTCTTCTTTATAGAGATATATTAGTTGAATGAATGAAATGCTTAAATCTTGCCAAAAAATTGGCAGCTTGATTGTAACACAATTAGAGGTTACTGCTTTAAACTACTAATCCTTTACAGCTGCAGATTGTAAGGTATCTGTCACAGTGCCAGCTTCAGTAAACTAAAAATATAAGTCACTAAAGACATTTGTTTTAAATCGAGGAAAGAGGAAACCCTATGAAAGGAGAATTCAAACATTTGAACTGTGGAAATACTGTTGTTTTTAAAACAAAATTCCTATAGTTAACAATATAATTTGAGAAAATATAGTTAACACAAGGATATATTGAAGTTGCCACATATTTCATTTGTTCCTGATCTTTCATCTTTGTGTACATACAAGAAAATTCAGTTCATTTTCATAAAGTTAATTATCCCCGATGTAATGCTACTAAAACACAAATATAACAACACTGTAAAGAACTGTGTGTGTGATGGGATGGGGATGGGGGTATCCATATGTAATGATAAGATTATTTACGTTTTTGGTTCACAAAATGTGAATCAGATTAAATTCTCATAAATTAGTCAATAACACATTGCAGGCAGATTCTTTACCATCTGAGCCACCAGGATGCCCAAGAATACTGGAGTGGGTAGCCTATCCCTTCTCCAAGGGATTTTCCTGACCCAGGAATTGAACCAGGTCCTCCTGCATTGCAGGCATATTCTCACCAGCTGAGCTACCAGGGAAGTCCAATAATAAAGTAAGGACTACACAAATTCTGAACATTACTAAATTCCACAGCTTAGTAATAGTCTACAATATCTAGATCATTGTTATTTCAATCAAGCTCATACAGCAATGGAGAAACCCTTCCCCCAAAACCCAAAAAAGTTATATTTAAGAGCTAGAATATGTATGGATTCTAAAATCACTTCAGAGATGAAACTTCTGCTTCTATCAGCAATCTATTCTTAAGAAAAGATCATTTCAATCTGAATATTTATAAGGCTTAATTGTAAAGATTGTTTCAATTTTAATAATTTTACTATAATTTATAGCATTTATCTACACTAAAGTGAAAATGTAAGTGAAAATTGCTCAGTCATGTCTGATTGTTTGCAAAGCAATGGACTATACAGTCCATGGAATTCTCCAGGACAGAATACTGGAGTGGGTAGCTTTTCCCTTCTCCAGGGGATCTTCCCAACCCAGGGATCGAACCCAGGTCTCCCACATTGCAGGCAGATTCTTTACCAGCTGAGCCATAAGGGTCTACACTAGGACTACATCAACCTGGCATAAGCTCTGTTATAGGAAAAGGAAACCAAATAAAAGTACATAATTCTCAGACAGTATCCAGAAAGTAACAAATATGTCTTTGGCTATCAGAGTGAATACTGTATGTGATTTACCATTTTAAAAACATACTCAGTGTTCTTTAAACTTACTTTTATGATCTACCACCTACCTACCATAACAAAACTGAGTCAAAACTTTCAATTGAACTACCAGCTTAACAAAATATATCATGGAACCTAGAAAACAACATATTTGGAATCCGAAAGTTGGTTTAAGAACTAGTCCTAGTTTCTCCATAAATGATGAAAGTGAAAGTGAAGGTGTTAGCAACTCAGTCATGTCTGACTCTGTAACTCTGTGGACTGTACCCCACCAGGCTCCTCTGTCCAGAGAATTCTCCAGGCAAGAACACTGGACTGGGTTGCCATTTCCTTCTCCAGGGAAACTTTCTGACAGGGATTGAACCTGAGTCTCCTGCATTGCAGGTAGATTCTTTGCTATCTGAGTCACCTGGGAAGCCCATAAATTATGTGGCATATAAAAATAAAGGTTTTGGATCAGATGACCTGTAAAAGTGTTTAACTTCTAAACACTAAATTACATAACAGTTTAAAACATTATCCATTCTGTATAAACCTGAAGTGAAGTGAAGTCGCTCAGTTGTGTCCAACTCTTTGTGACCCCATGGACAATAACCTATCAGGCTCCTCCGTCCATGGGATTTTCCAGGCAAGAATACTGGAGTGGGCTGCCATTTCCTTCTCCAGGGGATCTTCCCAACCTAGGGATTGAACTCGGCTCTCCTGCATTGCAGACAGACACTGCTTTACCATCTGAGCCACCAGGGATGCATCTAATGCTAAGTATGAATTTTATGCATTAGTCAGTAAGCAAAAAATTTGTTGGTACTTATGGGGGCAATTTTGACATCATCTCCCTATGTGAGTAACCTAAAATTAAGAAGACAAGGTGCCTTCTGATAGTTAATTTCTTTTTCCTGAGGGTTACAATTTAAATAAACACAACAGCTTAGATGAAAATTAGAGCTATCTGAAAGAACAGGCTGCAAAACGGTAGGTTGAGCACTTAATTTAAAGTTTTTTTTTTTAAGTCTTTAAAAAGTAGATTCTAACTTTAATATTGATGCTTTTGAACTGTGGTGTTGGAGAAGACTCTTGAGAGTCCCTTGGACTGCAAGGAGATCCAACCAGTCCATCCTAAAGGAGATCAGTCCTGGGTGTTGGAAGGACTGATGCTGAAGCTGAAACTCCAATACTTTGGCCACCTCATGTGAAGAGTTAACTCATTGGAAAATACCCTGAAGCTGGGAGGGACTGGGGGCAGGAGGAGAAAAGGGATGACAGAGGATGAGATGGCTGGACGGCATCACCGACTCAATGGACATGAGTTTGAGTGAACTCAGGGTGTTGGTAATGGACAAGGAGGCCTGGCGTGCTGCAATTCATGGGGTCGCAAAGAGTCGGACACAACCGAGCAACTGAACTGAACTGAACTGAACTGATGGAAATAACAGTCCACACCTTACCTGTCTCCTGAGAAACCTGTATGCAGGTCAAGAAACAACAGTTATAATCAGACATGGAATAACAAACTGTTCAAAATTGGCAAAGGAGTACAACAAGGCTGAATATTGTCACCATGATTATTTAACTTATATGCAGAGTACATCTTGTGAAATGCCAGGCTAGTTGAAGTTCAAGCTGGAATCAAGACTATTGGGAGAAATATCAACAAACTCAGATATGCAGATGAAAGCATTCTAGTGGCAGAGAGTGAAGAGGAACTAAAGGGCCTCTTGATGAAGGTGAAAGTGGAGGCTGAAAAAGCTGGCTTAAAACTGAGCATTCAAAAAATGAAGATCATGGATGGCATCTGGTCCCATCACTTCTTGTCAAATAGAAGGGGGAAAAGAGTGAGATATTTTAGTTTCCTGGGCTCCAAAATCTCAGCAGACAGTAAATGGAATTAAAAGATGCTCACTCCTTGGAAGGAAAACTATGACAAACCTAGATAGCATATTAATTAAAAAGTAGAGACATCGTTTTGCCAGCAAAGATCCATCTAATCAAAGCCATGGCTTTTCCAGTAGTCATGTATGGATGTGAGAGTTGGACCATGATGAAAGCTGAGAACCAAAGAACTGATAATTTTCAACTGTGGTGCTAGAGAAGACTCTTCAGAGTTCCTTGGTTGCAAGTCAATCCTAAAGGAAATTAACCCTGAATATTCACTAGAAAGACTGATGCTGAAGCTAAAACCCCAACCCTTTGGCCACCTTACAGGTAGAGCTGACTCATTGGAAAAGACCCTGATACTGAGAAAGACTGAAGCCAAGAGGAGAAGAGAGCAACAAAGGATAAGATGGTTGGATAGCATCAGTGCCTCAGTGGACATGAGTTTGAGCAAATTGTCAGAGATAGAGAAGGACAGAGAAGCCTCGCATGCTGAGTTCATGGGGTCACAAAGACTTGGACACAACTTTTGGACTGAACAACAAGAAAGATTGTGAAGTTAAGTTGCATTATTGTAAATGAAACATAATCTATTTATGGCCGAAAAAAAAGGTGTTTTTGAGGGTATAAGCATACTCTTATGGGAGAAGGTGGGAGGGGTATGTTGGGAGATGAGGCTAAACATCATAGAGAGGTTGACCATGATTTTTCAATGGAAAGATTTAAGGAAGGAGACATGATGCTGAGGTTATATTATAAGATTATTTTGTCTGTGGTATAATAAATGGCTTGGCACTGGGGACCAAGGGGATACCAAAAACTCGGATGAGGTTTATTCAATGGACTCCAGAGGAAAGATTGTGAAATTTTAATCTAGGCTTTTGTGAAACAAAAGTGGGTAAAAATGATACATATATGGAGGTAAAAATATTTAAACTTGTGATAAATTGAATACCAAGGATGAGAAGCATAACTTGTAAAGGATAACTTTAAAGATTGATATGCTATTGCCATGTATCCCCAAGATTTTCAATTAATTTATTGCTTCTAATTTTAAAAGTGTATCTACTTCATAATAGGTCTTATTCTAAGTGCTAGCATTATCGTAGTAGAATAGGAAAAAAAGAAAACTGGCATTGCTTCTGCATATTTATTTATAGCAAGGTGAGACAGATAATAGGTTATAAATATAATAAATGAATAAATTTTGTGGCAGTAGAAAAATACTATGGAAATGCAAAAGAGCAGGCCATTGAGGATCCCAGGATGGGAATGGGGTAATAGATTGCAATTATCAGTAAGTTATGCATTCAGACGACATTTAAATAAAGGCTTGAAGGAGTTCAGGATTGAATCATGTAGGATATCTGGCTGAAAGGCGTTTTAGGGCAAGAGACCATTTTAGGAAAGGCCTTATTTTAGTAAGTAGTGATGGGTTTGAGAAATAGCAGAGCTTCCCTGGAGAAGAGCGAGTAAAGGGGAAAGTAGTGGAAGATAATCAGAGAAATAACAGGAGACCAGATCTTTTAAATCCTTAAGAGATGTTAGGAGAATTTCAGTCTTTTCAATGGAAAACCATTGAACATTTTTGATTGAAGATGTGATGTGATTTATGCTTTATACAGAGCATTCTGGTTATTGTTTTGTGAGTCATAAGGATAGCAAAGAGATCAATTAGGAGGGTATTGCATTCATTCAGAAGAAAGGTGAAAGTGGTTCAAAATTAGATCCTTGCAGTCAAGCTGATATCATGGTAATCAGCTCCTAGACATATTTTGAAGGTGCATTCAATAATATTGTCTGATTATGGAGTTATGAAAGAAGCAGAGGGGCCAGCAATGCCTCTAAGATTTTCACTTTGAGCACCTGGAAAACTGAGTTGCCATTAAATGACACTGGGGAAGCAGATTTTGTGGATCATATGAGAAGTTTATTTTTAGGCATGTGTGCTATTCTGGGGAGGTTTTTTTTTTTTTTTTTAATTCCAAAAGGAAAAATAAGCAGTTAGATAGAGCCTGATATCAATTAGGCACTTTTTAGCATGTGATTTTATGTTAAACCATGAACTCTATTAGGAAGTGAGGAAGATAGAAAGAAGGGGATCATGGTCAGAGCCTGGGGCATTCCAATAGTAAAAGAAAAGGATCTAGCCAAAGATACTGAGAGGTGAGGAAAAGGAGAGAACAATACAAGAATAATTATACTGTTGATTCATCTCAGAACTATTTTGTACTAGTTATTATTACATCAAATGAAGTAACAAACAAAAAGAGCTACTTAAAGGTTAACTGGACAGACTCTGTTACTCTGTAGAAAAAGATTTCTCAACTCTGGCACTATTGGTGTTTTGGTCAGAATAATTCCTTGCTGTGAGGAACTAGGCATCCTCCCTGGCCTCTACTCACTTGTTGCCAGCAGCAGTTCTCAACAGTGAAAACCAAAAATGTCTTCAGACATTACCAAATCTCCTCTGGGGTGAAAGATCATCCCCGGTGGAGAACCACTGATGTGGAACGTTCTGTGATGATGCCTCTCCCTCAATGACTCTAAGCATTTTTCAAGGTCCTTAATGAATTTCTGTTTTCAGATTTTTTGAACACTCCTTTGTTTTCCTTTACTTGATCTTTCAGCAGTATGCTAGAAATATAACCAATATTTACTTTTCAAAACATTTTTTTTTCTCTTAGTTTCTGTGATTCTACATTCTCTTGTTTTATCCTAATGCTCTGGCTGGTCCTTGCCATCCTTTTTTTTTTTTTTTTTGTATTTATTTATTTTTTTACACGAACTCCCAAACATGAACCCCCCTCCCACCTCCCACCCCACATCTTCCCTCCAGATCATCCCCATACACCAGCCCCAAGCATCCTGCATCCTGCATTGAACATAGACTGGCAATTCATTTCTTACATGATAGTATACATATTTCAATGCTATTCTCCCAAATCATCCCTCCCTCTCCCTCTCCCTCTCCTTCTCCCTCAGAGTCCATAAGTCCGCTCTACACATCTGTATCTCTTTTGCTGTCTTGCATACAGGGTCCTCATTACCATCTTTCTAAATTCCATATATATGTGTTAGTATACTGTATTGGTGTTTTTCTTTCTGGCTTACTTCACTCTGTATAATTGGTTCCAGTTTCATCCATCTTATTAGAACTGATTCAAATGTATTCTTTTTAATGGCTGAGTAATACTCCATTGTGTATATATACCACAGCTTTCTTATCCATTCATCCGCTGATGGACATCTAGGTTGTTTCCATGTCCTGGCTATTATAAACAGTGCTGCAATGAACATTGGGGTACATGTGTCTCTTTCTATTCTGGTTTCCTCGGTGTGTATGCCCAGCCTTGCCATCCTTTTAATCTAGTCTCAGAGCTTGGTTCCAGTTCCTTCTTAATTTCCCCTGGTAATCTAACCTGGTTTGATGGTTTTAGATATCCCCTCAATTTTTCTATTCCTTAATGCAATTCCAGTCCAGAAATCTAAGATAAAACTTTGACTACATCATTGCAAACCTGACATTCTCATTGGATCTCTTACTGGATTTAGCATAACTAAAACCAAAACCACAGTTTTCCATTTTTCAGTTCAGTTCAGTTCAGTTCAATCACTCAGTCATGTCCGACTCTTTGTGACCCCATGAACCACAGCATACCGGGCCTCCCTGTCCATCACCAGCTCCCAGAGTCTATTCAAACTCATGTCCATTGAATCGGTGATGCCATCCAGCCATCTCATCCTCTGTCGTCCCCTTCTCCTGCCCCCAATCCATAACAGCATCAGGGTCTTTTCCAATGAGTCAACTCTTCACATGAGGTGGCCAAAGTATTGAAGTTTCAGCCTTAGCATCAGTCCTTCCAATGGACACCCAGGACTGATTTCCTTTAGGATGGAGTGGTTGGACCTCCTTGCAGTCCATTTTCAGTAACCTTCAAATTATACAATCCAGGAAACCAGGTGTCAGTCTGGAATCCTTTCTGTCCTCATTTTTCACATTCATTCCATTTGCAAACATTTTTTTCCTTAAGATTCTACTCACTACCTTTCACTTCATCAAGACTATAATAGAGCAACATAACACCATTTCTATGGGAGCATATCCCTTCTGTGTGGCCTCCTTCTATTATAGTCTTTTCCCCCACCAAATCCATTATCTGCAGAAAAAATGAAAGAGTTGTTTTAGATATAAGTAAGATGGCATTACTTCCTTCTCATTTCTTAGGTCTTAGCTCAAATCTCCTCTACTTAAATGTGCCTTTATTAATCACCCTACTCAAACCTATATCATTCAAGTTTTTATCTCCAAGTCCATTTTGTACTTCCCTCAACACATCTTTAAAAGTTGGATTTTTTGTATTTATTTATGTGTTTGGAGAAGGCAATGGCAACACACTCCAGTACTCTTGTCTAGAGGATCCCATGGATGGAGGAGCCTGGTAGGCTACAGTCCATGGGTCACTAAAAGTCAGACACGACTGAGCTACTTCACTTTCCACCTTTCACTTTCATGCATTGGAGAAGGAAATGGCAACCTACTCCAGTGTTCTTGCCTGGAAAATCCCAGGGATGGGGGAGCCTGGTGGGCTGCCATCTATGGAGTCGTACAGAGTCAGACACAACTGAAGCGACTTAGCAGCAGCATTTATGTGTTAGTTTAGTTGATTTTGTCTTTGTTCCACAGACTATAAACTTCATGAGGACAAGATTCTGTTATCTTTATCATATTCCAAGAATCCATCACCAGACCTAACAAACAAAACTCTCTAATGATGCTTTGCATGCATGCTTCAGACATGGCCAACTCTTTGTGACTCTATGGACTATAGCCCACCAGGCTCCTCTGTCTATGGAATTCTCTGGACAATAATACTTGAGTGGGTTGCCATGCTGTTCTCCAGGGTATCTTCCTGACTCAGGGATAGAAACTGTGTCTCTTAGTTCTCCTGCATTGGCAGGCAGGGTCTTAACCACTAGGGCCACCTGGGAAGCCCAAATAATGCTTTGGGTATGAATGAATACAGCTTGGCTGGTCACCTTAAGATGCTATGCAATCTGATCAATAACTTAGTATTATTAATTTCATAATTTTATGTTTATATGGTCATAAAAGATTTATGTTCAGTAAAATTTTGCCAATTGATCACAACTAGTTTAGAACCATTAATTCTAATCAGCATGTATTATCGAGTGCCTGTCTTATTAATCAACAACAATCAATCCACAGAATGACAGTAACATAATAGCTGATAGCTTCAGATCTCTTCCCAAGTAATCATAATAAATTATTTTAGTTGTTGACTGATTTGAATAAACTCTGATGGTTTTAAAAGTATTCTAGCTAAGCAATTATATTTCAATTTAGTTTCAATTTAGATTTTAGTGGTGTCTTAAGTTTATAATGGGCTTCCCAGGTGGTGTTAGTGGTAAACAACCTGCCTGCCAATGCTGGAGACGTACGACACTCTGATTCAACCCTTGGGTTGGAATGATCACTTGGAGTGGGGCATGACAACTCACTCCAGTATTCTTGCCTGGAGAATCCCATGGACAGAGGGAGCCTGGTGGCCTACAGTCCATGGGGTTGCAAAGAGTCAGACACAACTGAAGTGACTTAGTATGCATGCACGTAAATTTATAATACTGAAGAAAGAAAAAAAAAAAAACTATCAATTTTTACCACTACCCAAATGTCCTAAAACAAGACTTTACAGTTTTTGCTAAAATTTATGTATGCACACTGATGTCTGGGTACATTGTTGTTGTTCAGCCGCTAAGGCATGTCTGACTCTTTGCAACCCCATGGACAGTAGCCCTGTAGGGCCTTTTGTCCATAGTATTTCCTAGAAAAGAATACTGGAGAGGGCTGCCCTTTCCTTCTAGGGGATCTTCCCAACCCAGGGATCAAACCTGTGTCTCATGCATTGGCAGGAGGATTCTTTACTGCTGAAGCACCAGGGAAGACCACGGTTACATAGGAATACTTATAAATTTATGTATGCACGTGTGTATGTGTGTGAGATGTACACACAGATCCATATATTGGGTAGGAGATTTACAGCTAGGATTTCAGTTAAAAACTGAAACCTATTAAAGAAAACTTAATTGAGTATTTTGTTAAAGCTTTTCAGGAAAAATGGTTCTAATCAACTTTTTGAGAAAAAGGTATGAGTATTAATGAATAAAATTATATTTATTCTGAACAATTTCTTTTGCATAGTGGGGAATATGCCAAGCATGGTATCTTATATTCACTTCTCAAAACCCAGTAAATCAAATGAATCATTTGTTTTGCTCAGGAACATTCAGCTCTTTAATGGTAAAATCTAATGTGGATAGTTAAAGTTATTTGCATTTTTCAAGCATTGACCTACTTTATAGTGCTTGCTATCATGTATCTAGCATTTCTTACTAGAAATAATAAATTGCCAGAAAGTGTGTACAATTGTTGCATAATGCTATTATATCCTCTTCTGACTACTAAAATTCAAATTCAGAAATCTCATTATGCTTTACATACAGATTGAATCATGTCAGTCTTTTAAGTTTTAAATTATTTAATTTTCTTAAAGAAAAAAAATCTATCCATTTTGTATAGCTCAGGGGGTTAGAAAATCATAGGCCTTTCTATCTATAAATAACGTAGTCTGCATCTGAATTTTAAATTTGCAATCCTAATTACTATGCCAACCATTTTCACAGACTACAGAAGAGAACTCCTTTCATGATTTCTAAAAAAGATCATGTTAAAAATTATTTTCCTTTAGAATGGACTTCAGTTAACATTTAGTTGCCTGAGCAATATTTTTCTGATTTCTGATATAATATATTTTTGGCCCTTTCCTGAAATAAAAATATTCCAATGTTTTCTGTATCTTTGAATATACCTTCAAGATATCCTGTCATCATGTGGATCACTTCTGTGACAAGTGTGCTGTCATGTATGGCTCTTTGTGACCCCATGAACTGTAGCCCACCAGGCTTCTCTGTTAAAAGAATTTTCCAGACAAGAATACCGGAGTGGGTTGCCATTTTATACTCCAGAGGATCTTCCCAACCTGCATCTTCTGCATTGGCAGGTGGATTCTTTACTAGTAAGCCACATGGGAAGCCACTGATAATGGAGTAATAACTAAAATGTCCATAGTTTGACTTGCATATTCTTTCTTTCACCTATTGATTCAGAGATAGAAGTCAATGGACCATATTCAGCTCAGGGAAAAATTTTAAGTTTCATTTTCTGAGAAGTGGGGAATTCTCTGCTGCTGCTGCTAAGTCACTTCAGTCGTGTCCGACTCTGTGTGACCCCATAGACGGCACCCCACCAGGCTCCCCCATCCCTGGGATTCTCCAGGAAAGAATACTGGAGTGGGCTGCCATTTCCTTCTCCAATGCATGAAAGAGAAAAGTGAAAGTGAAGTCACTCAGTCTGTCCGACTGTTAGCAAGAGTACTGGGGTGGGGTGCCATTGCCTTCCCCGGGGGAATTCTCAGGTAAGTAGTATTTGTGCCAAAACTTAGAAGATGAAATAGATGGCAGGAAATCACAACCCACTCCAGTATTCTTGCCTGGAGAATTTCATGGACATAGGGGCCTGGTGGGCTACAATCCATGGGATCACTAAGAGTTGGACACGATGAAAAACTGACAATTACTTACACTTCATTAAACTACTGGATGACTATGTGGTTACTGATAAAAGAGCAAGTATCATACATTGCACGGAAATTCATGGGGGTAAAAATCAATTCTTTATACACAAGATGGATTTCAGAGAAATAAATACAAATTGTCCAGGTAATAACTGGATAAACAAAATGATGTCACATTTTTTTTAAACCACCATATTTACTAGTGGAAAGGACTTTAGACATTTCCTACTTCATAACACTAGTTAATTTTCAGATGAATGGAGATGTAGCAAGTATTTAAAGTTAAGTCTAAAATTTGTCATGATTTAGTTGCATGGCCATAGATAAGCCATCTAATCATTCTAGCACACACACTGATCATTAATTTAAGGTGGCAAGAATGGAATTATTTCATATTTATAATATTGAGATATCAGGGTTACAAGGTAGTTTAGGAATCAAAATTAAATAATTATCCTTATCAATGTAGACTTAAGGATATAAATATATAAATGTATATATATACACACACACACATAATGCACTGATAAGAATTTATATGGAATGCTTAATGATTTAGAACACAGTGCTAAAACTCACTGCTCAGAGATTCCAACCTTATAAGCATGACATTTAGTTAGTTATAATGGGATTTTAGAAAATGCACCATTCTACTATTCACTTTTCATCCTAGTGAATACTGTTAGTCATGGGTAGGTCTAATAACAGAGAGAGAAACAAACAAATGGAAAGAATAGATTACATGATGCATCTAATTACTACCAATAAAATAATGAAGCTTTTAGAAAAAGGCTAATAAATAACTTTGCACTGATGGTGAAAGACTCTGTACCACATTTATAAAATTTTTTAAAATGTAAAATATATACAGGTTAAAATGTGCAAATATAATATACAAATAAAATGTATACATTTATGTTCCTGACTGTATAAGAATAAAAAATTAGCTATCAAGTAAGTTTCACTCCTGAATTACAATAAACAGTGACTGGAGGTTACTGGTTATACTAATTTTTTTTTTTTTTAACAACCAGTTGCTCAGTCACTCAGTCTTGTCTGACTCTTTGCGACCCTGTGGACTATAGCCTACCAGTTTCCTCTCTCCATGGGATTCTCCAAGCAAGAATATTGGAGTTGGTTGTCATTTCCATCTCCAGGGGATCTGCCTGACCCAAAGATCGAACCTTGGTCTCCCACACTGCAGGCAGACACTTTAACCTCTGAGCAACCAGAGAAGCTAAAGAATGCTCAAAATACCACACAGTTGCACTCATCTCACATGCCAGTAAAGTAATGCTCAAAATTCTCCAAGACAGGCTTCAGCAATACTTGAACCATGAATGTCCAAATGTTCAAGCTGGTTTTAGAAAAGGCAGAGGAACCAGAGATCAAATTGCCAATATCTGCTGGATTTGGTGTGATCACTCACCTAGAGCCAGACATCTTGGAATGTGAAGCCAAGTGGGCCTTAGGAAGCATCACTAAGAACAAAGCTAGTGGAGGTGATGGAATTCCAGTTGAGCTGTTTCAAATCCTGAAAGATTATGCTGTGAAAGTGCTACACTCAATATGCCAGCAAATTTGGAAGACTCAGCAGTGGCCACACAACTGGAAAAAGTCAGTTTTCATTCCAATCCCAAAGAAAGACAATGCCAAAGAATGCTCAAGCAACTGCACAACTGCAATGATCTCACATACTAGCCAAGTAATGCCCCAAATTCTCCAAGCCAGGCTTCAACAGTACATGAACTGTGACCTTCTAGATGTTCAGCTGGATTTAGAAAAGGCAGAGGAACCAGAGACCAAATTGCTAACATCCGCTGGATCATCAAAAAAGCAAGAGAGTTCCAGAAAATCATCTACTTCTGCTTTATTGACTATGCTAAAGTCATTGACTGTGTGGATCATAACAAACTGTGGAAAATTCTTCAAGAGATGGGAATACCAGATCACCTGACCTGCCTCCTAAGAAATCCGTATGCAGGTCAGAAAGGAAAAGTTAGAACTGGACATGGAACAACAGACTGGTTTCAAATAGGGAAAAGAGTACAGCAAGGCTGCATATTGTCATCCTGCTTATTTAACTTATATGCAGAGTACATCATGAGAAACATTTGGCTGGATGAAACACAAGCTGGACTCAAGATTGCCAGGAGAAATATTAATAACCTCAGATATGCAGATGACACCACCCTTATGGCAGAAAGTGAAGAAGAACTAAAGAGCCTCTTGAGGAAAGTGAAAGAGGGAGTGAAAAGGCTGGCTTACAATTCAACATTTAAAAAAAACAAAAAAACAAAAAACTGAGATCATGGCATCTGGTCCTATCACTTCATGGCAAATAGATGGGAAAAAAGTGGAAATGGTGTCAGATTTCATTTTCTTCAGCTCCAAAACCAATGTAGATGGTGACTGCAGCCATGGAATTAAAAGACACTTGCTTCTTAGAAGAAAAGGTATGACAAACCTAGACAGCATATTAAAAAGCAGAGACATCACTTTGCTTACAAAAGTCCCTCTAGTCAAAACTATGTTTTTTCCACTAGTCCTGTTTGGATGTGAGAGTTGGACCATAAAGAATGCTGAGTGCCGAATAATTGATACTGTGGGGCTGGAGAAGACTCTTGAGAGTCCCTTGGGCAGCAAGGAGATCAAACCAGTCAATCTAAAAGAAATCAACCCTAAATATTCACTGGAAGGACTGAGCTGAAGCTGAAGTTCCAATAAGTGGCCAGCTGATGTGAAGAACTGACTCATTGGAAAAGACCCTGATGATGGGAAAGATTAAAAGCGAGAGGAGAAGGGGACAATACAGGATGAGATGGTTGATGACATCACTGCCTCAATGGACATGAGTCTGAACAAACTCCAAGAGATGGTGAAGGACAGGACCGTCTAGAGTGCTGCAGTTCATGGAGTGGCAGAAAGTCGGACACGACTCAGTGACTGAACAACAATATTTACCCTGAAAAGGGACTTGGCATCTTTCTACAATAAATTTTGCAAATAGACTGAAACATTTGAGACGTTATGCTTGAACAATTTACAGAACTATTAATGCAATTTCTGTTAGAAATTGCAGCTTGGACAGATGATAGGTTTCGTAGAATTTTTATCTTCTAGTGTCTGACATAGAGATATTAACTCCCTCCTATCTGGTTTGCTGCACCCATAATGTGAATCATATTTAGTATGGTCTTACAGGGGGCTTCCCAGGTAGCACTATTGGCAGATAATTCGCCTGCCAATACAGGAGACATAATAGACTCGGGTTTGATCCCCGGGTCAGAAAGATCCCCTGGAGAAGGAAATGGCACTCTAGTATTCTTGTCTAGAAAGTTTGTTGGGCAGAGGAAGCTGGCAGGTTACAGTCCATGGGCTCTCAGAGTCAGAGAAGACTGAGCATGGTCTTATAGAATAGTGTAGAATAAATGCTTACCAGTTTTGTGCATCAATCATATACAAATCTTAACAGGAAGAATGGTTGCTTGACAAGTTCACTGAGACCATGGGGCTTTACAATCAATCCCAGAAATTAAGGTTTGATTTTTGTGAATGTTGACTTTTTTGCTATGCATAAAAATGAATGAAGATATCATGTCTGGTTTCACATATGAAACCAGCCTATCTTGTTCAAGACAAAAGTAAAAACACCAATGTTTCATTGAGTTGTATGGCTGCAGTGAAAGGCAGCCATAAACCTCAAAGCTGATTTTTAGAGACTGTGGGATGCTTTGCAGCCACAAACCATTCCTGCAGAAACTGTGTTCTTTGTCATCATCTCCAAAATGACACTGAGGCATTGGATCACACACGGGAGATATACGAGCATTTAGAAAGAGATGAATGCATGGACTTAGAAGTCAAAGCACAAGGATATATGTGACATTATTACAGATGGATTCAGTACCTTGACAAGAAGATGAGCTATCAAAGACTAAGACGGTGTTCATTAGAAGTATAAACTCTGCCATGGCCGGCTTGATGTCCAAATGCATTAAATACTCCTTGCAATCTAGAGTATTTATCCAACTAGGAGTATAACATTTGCTTAGATTTTTAAATCTTATGATTAATACATGATAATCATGGGTAATAAATTTTTTACAAATTATATTTCACTTGACAGTCAGGATGATTTATTATGATCGTGAATTCATTTAAAATTCAATACCTTTGGGTGCTGCATCATGGAAATTAATGAGCGAGATTCTCCCACTGTGTAAGTTGCTTTCAGGCTCCTGGGGTCCTGTTAAATTAAGTTCTTCAGTACATTAAACGTTTCCCTACTGTATTAAAGAGTTAATACATCTTGCATTGGGGAAGAACCATGTGGATTTTTAAAAATTAACAATGTAGAATTTAAAAAAATTAAATCATACTTTGCATATAGTTTCATCTCTTTAGGTACAAGGTTCAATACATAGAGGTATTTTCAGTCAAGTGAAATGGATGACTTGCTTTCGTCCCATCATTTATAGGGAAACCTGTTAAGAAATAGCCTTCTTATCTAGTTCCATCTTTGCTATCAATTATCAAGATAAATTTGCCTACAGTAGCTCTATGCAAAACTAAGTTGCATTTGTTTCCTGGGGATGCAAGGATAAAAATCAGTGGTTAGCCATGCCCCCAAACATTTATATTAGTTAACACTTTGCCATTTGGTAGGAGTTAGAAGGTAGTGGTAAATAATATTTCTATGGCTAATATTCACAGAATTTTGCCTTAATAGAAAATAGAAACAATAGGAACTAGTATCACTTTGCCATAAATAATATACTGTTTAACATTACTACACATACAAAAAAAAAATCGACTCTTTGCGACCCCATGAATCGCAGCACGCCAGGCCTCCCTGTTCATCACCATCTCCTGGAGTTCTAAGAAAGCCATAATTCAATTTTCTTAGAGTTTCTACTATCAGTGTCTCTTATCATCTTGCAAAGAACTGGTTTCCCTCTGTAAAAGCTAAGCTTTTTAAATGTACATTGGGGAAAAGAGTAGTTGAATAAAATTCACGATACAGTTTGAAAGCATCTTTTAAATTAAAAATGAAAATGCTAATTAAACCCTATTTCTGTGTCTGTGATAGGAATGTACATTCACAAAGATGCGTTCGAACAGTGCCCTACGAGTTTTGTTCAGTGGCTCACTTCGGTTAAAATGCAGAAGTGCATGCTGTCAGCGTTGGTATTTCACGTTCAATGGAGCTGAGTGTTCAGGACCTCTTCCTATTGAAGCCATAATTTATTTGGACCAAGGAAGCCCTGAATTGAATTCAACAATTAATATTCACCGCACTTCTTCTGGTACGTAGAATAGTGACGTTGCACAATGTGCCTCAGATCTTTAGAGAGCAAAGATTAGTTTTGAGTCCACTATGATGATAGGTCATCACAGTTTTCTGTGTAGAGTTCTCCACCCTGGTTGCACTTCAGAATTTCCTGTAGCTCTTTTTAAAAAATATGTGGATGCCTGAATCCCATCTCTGATCAACTGCATCAGAATCTCATGGTTAGAACCCAGCCACTGTATTTTTTCTAAAAAGATCACAAGTTGAAAATCACTGAGTTAGATGAAATGGCAAAATAGCCAGTATTGCCATAGAGCGGTGGTTTTCACCCTTGTCTCTACCTTGTGTTCAGCTGGGGAACTTTGAACAATCGCTGAGCCTGGGTACCACTCTTCCATGGAGTCTTACTTAATAGGTCTGGTTGCGTCCTAGGTGGCGGAACTTCCCAAGTCTCTCCTGGTTATCCTAATGTCCTCCAAGGTTGAGAACCACTAGCATAGATTGATAGAGAGGCTGATTTCTGTGCCTTTTTCTTTAAAATAGTAGGTACAGTCCGTTGCATTTGTAAGAGAGAACTTTTCTATATTGTTTCTGTATTCTCTGCTTGCTTCTACTGGTATGAGAGAAGGGACATTCAATTAAACCAGTGATTACTTAGGCTGTTAAAGAAAAAAACCTGTACTTTGCTGGTGGTCCAGAGGTTAAAATGCCATGCTTCCTCTCTGCAGAGGGCACAAGTTCCATCCTTGGTCAGGAAGATCCCATATGCCTCTCGGCACAACCAAAAAAACCAAACAGATAAATAAGAAAAATGTAAAACTGTTGGGGTTTTTATGTTTTTTGGGGGAGAGGGTTGATTTGTTTCATTGTATTTTAAGGTTCATTGATAGAGTTTAGAAGCCAGGAAAAAGTAGAAGGGGATAAAAACTACCTGTTAGGTTGGTGCAAACGTAATTGCAGTTTTGGATTGTGAATTTTAAATCATTATAACTAGGCTCAAACACATCTTTATTAATCAAAATAGGGACCGTTATAATCAACACAATTTTGCCAATGAGAAACAAGTTTGCTTATCCCTTTAGTGTAAAAATCTGTGCTTTGAGATTTGATGAACTCTTGAAAAGCATTTTTTTCGCCTCTTGCTGGTTGTGGAAGTGTTTACTCTGCAAAAATTCTAGATGCTTGAAGAAGCGGTAGTCGATTGGCAAGAGGTCAGGTAAATATGGCAGATGAGGCAAAACTTTGTAGCCCAGTTCATTCAGCTTTTGAAGCGGTGGTTGTGCAATGTACAAGCAGGCACTGTCGTGGAGAAGAATTGTGCCCGTTCTGTTGGCCAGTGCCAGCTTCAGGGATTGTAGTTTTCAGTGCATCTCATCAATTCTCGGGCTTCCCAGTGGCTCAAATGGTAAAGACTCTGCCTGCCATGCAGGAGACCCAGGTTTGATCCCTGGGTTGGGAAGATTCCCTGGAGAAGGGCATGGCAACCCACTCCAGTATTCTTGCCTGGAGAAGTCCATGGACAGAGGGGCCAGACGGGCTACAGTCCATGGGGTCGCAAAGAGTCAGACATGGGTGACGAACACTTTCGCTTTCATCAAGCATACTTCTCGGATGTAATGGTTTCCCCAGGATTCAGAAAGCTGTAGTGGGTCAGACCAGCAGCATGGTCACCAAACAGTGACCCTGACCTTTTCTGTAGTGCAAGTCTGGCTTTGTGAAGTGTTTTGGAGCTTTTTCTCAGTCCAGCCACTGAGCTGGCCATTGCCAGTTGTCATATACAATTCACTTTTCATCCCACATCACAATCTGATTGAGAAATGGTTTCTTGTTGTGGCATAGAATAAGAGAAGATGACACTTAAAAAATAACAATTTTTAAAATTTTTGATTAGCTCATGAGGCACCCACTTATCAACCTTTTTCACCCTTCCAATTTGCTTCAAAAGCCGAATAACCATAGAGCAGTCGAGATTGAGTTGAGTTCGGCAACTTCTTGGGAAGCTGTCAGAGGATCATCAAAGCTGGTCATGGTCAACTTCCGATGGCTGGCCACTACACTCCTCATCTTCAAGGCTCTCATCTCCTTTGTAAAACTTCTTAAACCACCACTGCACTGTACGATCATTAGCAGTTCCTGGGCCAAATGCATTGTTGATATTGCAAGTTGTCACCGCTGCTTTATGACCCATTTTGAACTTGAATAAGAAAATCACTCAAACTTGATTTTTGTCCAACATCATTTCCATAATCTAAAATATGTGTAAAATACACTACAAGTAATAAGTGATTACTCAACATTCAGAAAATTAAGATCATGGCATCCAGTCCCATCACCTCATAGCAAATAGATGGGGAAACAAGGGAATCCATTTTGAACTTGAATAAGAAAATCACTCAAACTTGATTTTTGTCCAACATCATTTCCATAATCTAAAATATGTGTAAAATACACTACAAGTAATAAGTGATTACTCAACATTCAGAAAATTAAGATCATGGCATCCAGTCCCATCACCTCATAGCAAATAGATGGGGAAACAAGGGAAACAGTGAGAGGCTTTATTTTGGGCTCCAAAATCACTGCAGATGGTGACTGCAGCCATGAAATTAAAAGACGCTTACTCCTTGGAAGAAAAACTATGACCAACTAAGACAGCATATTAAAAAGGAGAGACATTACTTTGCCAACAAAAGTCCGTCTAGTCAAAGCTGTGGTTTTTCCAGTAGTCATGTATGGATGTGAGAGTTGGACTATAAAGAAAGCTAAGTGCTGAAGAATTGATGCTTTTGAACTGTGGTGTTGGAGAAAACTCTTGAGAGTCCCTTGGACAGCAAGGAGATCCAACCAGTCAATCCTAAAGGAAATCAGTCCTGAATATTCATTGCAAGGACTGATGCTGAAACTGAAACTCCAGTACTTTGGCCACCTGATGTGAAGTGGCTCATTGGAAAACACCCTGATGCTGGGAAAGATGGAAGGCAGGAGGAGAAGGGGACGACAAAGGTTGAGATGGTTGAATGTCATCACCAACTCAATGGACGTGAATTTGAGTAAGCTCGGGAGTTGGTGATGGACAGGAAAGCCTGGTGTGCTGCAGTCCATGGGGTCACAAAGAGTCGGACACAATTAAGTGACTGAACTGAATGTCACTAGCAAAGAAGCATAAAGTGAGAAATGTACATTAAAATGATGTCTAACACAACCACATTTATTTAAGAATGTATTCCAATATCTAATGGCAAAGTTCAACAATGCAAAACCACAACTACTTTTGCATCAACCTAATATTAATGTCATGGAGAAGGTAGTGGCACCCCACTCCAGCACTCTTGCCTGGAAAATCCCATGGGTGGAAGAGCCTGGTGGGCTGCAGTCCATGGGGTCGCTAAGAGTCGGACACGACTGAGCGACTTCCCTTTCACTTTTCACTTTCGTGCATTGGAGAAGGAAATGACAACTCACTCCAGTGTTCTTGCCTGGAGAATCCCAGGGATGGGGGAGCCTGGTGGGCTGCCGTCTATGGGGTCACACAGATTCGAACACGACTGAAGCAACTTAGCAGCAGCAATATTAATGTCACCACCCAGATACACCACTATCAGTATTTGGCTGCCAGCTCTTTTGCTTTCTTGAGTTGTTGTGTGTGTGTGTGTGTGTGTGTGTGTGTGTGTGTGGCAGGTGAGGTGTGGGAGTGACCTACCTTAACAGCACATACTAGGGGAATCACAAGATGTATATATCACTAGCTTCATTTCCCAGATTTCTTGAAAAAAATTCTCTCTGATCTTTAGAATAGAGAGGGAAGAGAAGAGATACCCTCACTGCTAATCAGAAGAAATATTTCAGCATTCTTAGGGACCCAAGCCAGATGATCCCCACAATTAATATAGCACATTTATTGCTAAGGAATCAAGGGTATTCCTTCCATTTTCTTCTTCAAATCCACACAATATCCTCAAGACATAAAGATATTTTAACCTCTTCTCTTTTGCACATAGAGAAGGCCCAGGGAAAGAAAATACCCTGACTAGGAGAATCAGTGTCCTGGTGAACAGAAACCAAGCCGTGCTCTCATCTCCCAAGACAAGGTTTCATCAGAATGAAAAGCCTCTTCACTAAGTTCTGTGCTGTAAAGGAAGACGTGCTTTCCATCTGAGAAGCAGTCACTAAAATTTTAAAAAGTTTGGTATAAAATCTAAAATTTGATTTAGAAAGTGGTATGTGTTTAAATAGTAGTCGAATGCATCTAGAGATTATCTGACTAAGTGAACTAAGTCAGAAGAAGACAAATACTGTAAGATATCTCTAATAGTGAACTCTAAAACATGGCACAGATGAATCTATCTACAAATCAGAAGCAGACTCACCAACATAGAGAACTGACTTTTGGTGGCCAAGGGGGAGGAAAGGACTAGGAGTGTGGGATTAGCAGATGTAGACTATTCTATGTAGGATGGATAAACAACAAGGTCCTACTGTATAGCACAGGAAACTATATTCCATATCTTATGATAAACCATAATGGAAAAGAATATGAAAAAAAGAATGGGTACAACTGAGTCACTTTGCTGTACTGCAGAGACTGGCACAGCATTGCAATTTAACTATACTTAAATTTTAAAGATTAAATTATAAAGTTAAAAAGATATGTTGTAAAGCAACTATGCTCTAATAAAAGTTAATAAAAAATGAAATCCATAAAAATAAAATAGTTTATAAGCAACTTACTCTCTATTATATTATCTTTAAAGTTTTAATGTTAATATCTTGCTATAACATAAGCCCTCAGGCCTAGGAACTGTCACCTATACATACACACACTTCATAAATTATTTAACATAGCATTTATCAACCACGTTGTAGAAACTCACTTGGTATGATCAGTTAGGTAAAATGTCAGAAGTAATTTGTTATTCATAACAAATTTTGTCTTAAGATGAATTAAAGGTTGCCTCAATAGTGAATTCACTTTCCTTGTACACCGATACTCTCTTGAGAGAAAGAAAAGGAATACACTTATCTTTGCACATCAGAGGATGACATTAAGCCTTAAATTATGCCTATCAGAGTTTAGAATATCATCTTACCTGGATCTAGGAGGAAAACAGGTTGAGAACCTTTAATTCAACATCTTTTAGGTGCTTAATAAGCTGTTACTACCTTATTACAGCAAAAAATGTTCATTCATTCAAAAAACGTTATTTTATTTGTTAAAGACCATGAAGTGACCCTTTGACTCTCCCTGTGTGAGGATGATGCCAGACCCAACCTTGTCTGACCTGTGGAGGGAAGTGAACACGTTTCTAGGCCTTGGGTATTACGGGCATGCACAGCTTTGTTCTTCCAACTTGGAAAGGGTCTTGAACCAAAGACAGGTACCTGGATTCAGTGGGACTTGCCTTCAGTTCACTGATGTCACAGCTGGTAGAAGCAGATTGTTTCAGGCCTACATCCCTGGGCTCAGCTTGAACACACTAGCCTCAACCAGATAGAGGGATGTGCTCTCATCTCCCAAGACAAGGTTTCATCAGAATGAAAAGCCTCTTCACTAAGTTCTGTGCTGTAAAGGAAGACGTGCTTTCCATCTGAGAAGCAGTCACTAAAATTTTAAAAAGTTTGGTATAAAATCTAAAATTTGATTTAGAAAGTGGTATGTGTTTAAATAGTAGTCGAATGCATCTAGAGATTATCTGACTAAGTGAACTAAGTCAGAAGAAGACAAATACTGTAAGATATCTCTAATAGTGAACTCTAAAACATGGCACAGATGAATCTATCTACAAATCAGAAGCAGACTCACCAACATAGAGAACTGACTTTTGGTGGCCAAGGGGGAGGAAAGGCCTAGGAGTGTGGGATTAGCAGATGTAGACTATTCTATGTAGGATGGATAAACAACAAGGTCCTACTGTATAGCACAGGAAACTATATTCCATATCTTATGATAAACCATAATGGAAAAGAATATGAAAAAAAGAATGGGTACAACTGAGTCACTTTGCTGTACTGCAGAGACTGGCACAGCATTGCAATTTAACTATACTTAAATTTTAAAGATTAAATTATAAAGTTAAAAAGATATGTTGTAAAGCAACTATGCTCTAATAAAAGTTAATAAAAAATGAAATCCATAAAAATAAAATAGTTTATAAGCAACTTACTCTCTATTATATTATCTTTAAAGTTTTAATGTTAATATCTTGCTATAAGATAAGCCCTCAGGCCTAGGAACTGTCACCTATACATACACATACTTCATAAATTATTTGACATAGCATTTATCAACCACGTTGTAGAAACTCACTTGGTATGATCAGTTGGGTAAAATGTCAGAAGTAATTTGTTATTCATAACAAATTTTGTCTTAAGATGAATTAAAGGTTGCCTCAATAGTGAATTCACTTTCCTTGTACACCGATACTCTCTTGAGAGAAAGAAAAGGAATACACTTATCTTTGCACATCAGAGGATGACATTAAGCCTTAAATTATGCCTATCAGAGTTTAGAATATCATCTTACCTGGATCTAGGAGGAAAACAGGTTGAGAACCTTTAATTCAACATCTTTTAGGTGCTTAATAAGCTGTTACTACCTTATTACAGCAAAAAATGTTCATTCATTCAAAAAACGTTATTTTATTTGTTAAAGACCATGAAGTGACCCTTTGACTCTCCCTGTGTGAGGATGATGCCAGACCCAACCTTGTCTGACCTGTGGAGGGAAGTGAACACGTTTCTAGGCCTTGGGTATTACGGGCATGCACAGCTTTGTTCTTCCAACTTGGAAAGGGTCTTGAACCAAAGACAGGTACCTGGATTCAGTGGGACTTGCCTTCAGTTCACTGATGTCACAGCTGGTAGAAGCAGATTGTTTCAGGCCTACATCCCTGGGCTCAGCTTGAACACACTAGCCTCAACCAGATAGAGGGACGATCCAGTCACATGCGATCATCCCCACCCTACTTACGTGTCAGTACCTGTTTTCTTAAAGAATCTGCCAACCTGTGGTTCCTTTTTCCCCTGACACAGACATCAGAGGGGCATAACTTTTGCCTATTAAAATGAACAGTAGGGGGAATATTTTTTTAATGTTGGAGAAGAGGCTTGATAAGATGGAATGCAGGTTATATATATATTACTATGTGAAAGTCTGGAGGACCTATGAAAAGGCACATGTTTATAAAGCAAAAAAACAAAACACAGAGGAAAAACAGAATTTAGTTAGCTTGCTTTTTCACTGTGGAGGAATTTCTATGTAAAACGGGATTCCACGTTGAAGAACTAGTCTATTGATTGTGCTAGGATTTCTTTTGACATTACGGAAAGGACTAAGTCCTTTCTTCTACTTAGTACCATCAAGTATATATAGGAAAGGAAAGGGCTTTCTTTTTTTTTTAACTCTTAAAATGAGACATTAATTACTTAAAATCTGATCTTTTATAAGGTGTTTTCAGTTTGGTCTGCTGATAGAAAATTAAAACATGGAGGCTTCAGGTGTATGGTTACATAAATTACTAATTCAGCTTATAATCAGAATTGTATTTTCATCTTCAGTGCTCTTTTCTTCAGATGGAAAGATCTTTCTGTAAAGAAAAGCTTACATACCGCATCAACATCTTTTTTTTTTTTTAAGAAAATACAACTTTAAATTTTATATATATATATATGTTTTTTGGGTTTTTTTTTTGGCTGAATTGAGTCTTAGTTGTGGCACACAGGCTCTTCCTTTGTGTCACGTGAGATCTTTTGTTGAGGGGCACAGACTCTCTAGTCACAGCGTGGGCTCCAGAGCATGGCGCTTCAGTAGTTGCTATGCAGCAGTTTACTTACCCTGGGGCATGTGGGATCTTGGTTCCTTAGTGAAGGATCGAATCCACATCTCCTGCATTGCAAGATGGATTCTTAACCGTTCGACCACCAGGGAAGTTCCCTTGGTGCACTGGTACAGACTTGCTACCTTCACGCCTAGTGGCCAGGCCTCAGTCCCTGGTCGGAGAATGAAGACCCCGCAAGCCACATGGTCCGGCCAAAAGAAAAAAAATAAATGTAGGCTTCCTTTATTCAGTCATAAATAAATTGCTTTTTTTGTTTTAGGTCATCTCCGTAAGTAAACAAAATTCTACCGTTATGGCTGAAACCTCAAAGAAAATTTCCTGTGAGCTTATACCATAGAATGGATATGTATACGTCTTTTTTTTTTAAATTATGATTTTGGCTATGGGTCTTTGTTGCTATGCGGGCTTTTCTCTAGTAATGGTGCATGGGCTTCTCATTGTGCAGGCTTCTCCTGTTACAGAACATAGGCTCTCGGGACATGGGCCTCAGCTGCAGCCCACGGGCTCACTAGCTGTGGCTTGTGAGCTTAGGTGCTCTGTGACACACGGGATCTTCCCAGACGAGGGATTGAACCCGTGTCTCCTGCATTGGCAGGCAGATTCTTCACCACTGAGCTCTCAGGAAAGCCCTGGAGATATATATATATAGATATATATATATTTTTTAATACTTATGAGCTAGGAAAATGAGAACTTATCTTTATGAGACCCTTATTAAATATTAGCATTTTAAATTTACTGTACATCAACTTGCTTTAACCACCACTATGCTAAAATGATAAAATTGAGCTGAAAGTTTTTGCCTTTTTATTCCAAAGAGGTTTGTAACTCTCATCTTTGTTTTGCAGTGGAAGGACTCTGTGAAGGCATTGGTGCTGGGCTAGTGGACATTGCTATCTGGGTTGGTACTTGCTCAGATTACCCGAAAGGAGATGCCTCTACAGGGTGGAATTCGGTGTCTCGCATCATTATTGAAGAGCTCCCAAAATAAATCCTTTCATTTTTGTACCCTACCTCCTTTTTACTATACCTTTGAATGGTTTGTTTTGGTGACACCTTATATAATTTTTATGTGTACATTGTTGTTGTTCAGTGGCTAAGTCATGTCCAACTCTTTGCCACCCCATGGACTGCAGCACTCCAGACTTCCCTGTCCTTTATTATCTCCCGGAGTTTGCTCAGCGTCATGTCCACTGAGTCGGTGATGCTGTCTAACCATCTCACCCCTGGCCTGTACTTTTGCTTTTGCTTGCACTTCTGAGTGAAGGAACATGACGAAACGTGTTTACAGACCAAAGTGTGATTTCACACTGTTTTTAGATCCAGTATTATTCGTTTTCCTTCAATCAAAATTATAGTTTTGAGATTTTGTAGTTGATTAAAATACTTTCTTCATTTTCCCATTCCCTGAACCTGTAATTTGAAATGTTATTATGGCCTTCAGTTCTCTCCTGTTCTCTTAGTATAGCACTTTTAAAATATAAAAGCTACCAGTCTTTGTACAAGTTGTAAATGTTCAGAATTGTTTTATATCTGTGAAATAAAACTTATTTCAAACAACCTTGCTATCTTTAATGTAACTGCTACTAAAAGGAGGGTTTCTGATACTTTATACCTGGAGACTTGAGGATAAACCTGAGTTTGTATTAATCCATTTAACAATCTTATTTTCAATTTAGTACATGTATAGTACTGTTCCATATTTTAAAAGATTCAAAGAGAAAGGAGCATTTATGTGCCAGGAAATACATTAATACTAGCACCTTAGAAATCTTTATTTAACAAACAGTAAAGGGCTCTGGCGATGACCATCGATGACCGGTAACATTTCAAAATAAGAGAAAGGCTATGTGCCCCCTAAGGAATGCTCATAGCACCACCCAGGAAGTTGTTTTGCAAAGAAAAAAATCAAGCCTGGACCTAATTTAGCCTCCAGATATAACCATTAAATTTTAGGAAATACAGGGCATAGATGAATATGTTAATTGACATGTCAGCCAATCAGGCCTATGGAAAACTTGAAAGACAGCTGGGTTTCTTCAACAAATATATTGCAACAAAAGAGAAAAAGAAAAACATGGATTGAAAGAGATTTGAGAGATACTAACTCATTTCAATCTTTGGACTTTATTTGGCTACTTGGGATAGTAATTTTGTGGTGTAAAATAGTATTGTGATTATTTTAAAATAGTGTTTATCATTTAGAGATGCTGAAATATTCAAGATAAAGTGATATGACGTCTGGAATTTGCTTCAGAATAACCTTGAAAGGAAGAGTGGGTGACAGGAGGTCTAGGTGAAATAACGTTGAAGATAGGTAGAAGCTGACCGAGGTGGGTAAAAATTGTGACAAATGGAGACTGGGATTAAGGACATTTTGAGTGGAGACCAGAACATTAGTTAAGATCTCTTTGAATTGGCACAGATTGTGAAGACGTGTATCCCATGTGAATGCCCACCGAAGGACACCCACTGCAGAGGAGGCTCTTAATGACAAGGTGGACAAAATAACTCGCTGTGGATGTGAGTCAGCTTCTTTCCCCAGCACTCCATCGCTAGTTCAATAGACCCATAAACAGAGGGGCTGTGGTGGCAAGGATGGAGGTGATGTATGGATTTGACAACATGGAATTTCCCATATTGAGGCTGGCCTGGTTAATGTCAGTGCTGGGTGCCTAATGGGGCAACAGCAGAGTCCAAAATGAGTCTCTAATATGGCATCATTCCTAGGGGGGACAAGCCAGTCACCTAAGTGCAGGCAGATTACACTGGACTTCCATCATGGGAGGCAGAGATCCACTCTCATGGAAATATATATTCTGGATACAGATTGGCCTTCCCTGCTAGCACTGCCATCCGTGGACTCACGAGAATGCCTTATCTACCATCTTACATTCTGCACAACTGCCGGTACCAGCCGGCAAATCGAACAGGTCCTGCGAGGAGAATCCTGCAAGCGGCTTAGAAAAGAACTACACACACACACACAAAAGGTAAAGACAAAAGATGGGGTCGAGAGGGTCAGCAACTCCAGTAGCGGCCTGAAATTGGCTGACCACGACTTTATTTTTTGTGCAGTTTATATATGTTCAGTAAGGCAGGAAAACAGGGCTATTCTCTAATCAGTAACCTTCAAAAGACAAGACAAAGCTTAAGAAAGGCCCCTGTTCCCAGGTTCCCAGAGCTAAGTGTTTTATTTTTCCTCAAGGCCGTCAGGGTATAGATAAACAGAACTATTTTTGCTTGCCCACGCCAAGGAGCCAGATGTGTGAGTAAAATATTAACTTCTAAGGGGTGGCGGGACAGGGAATGTGAATCTTGAGATAAGCAGGCATTCCTGCAGACTTTTCCCAGGGCTGTGTCTTACAAGTAAGACCCCTCACTTCTTTTGAGGGCATCTCCCCGCAGACTTCCATCATGGAGGGGCAGAGATCCACTCTCATGGAAATATATATTCTGGATACAGATTGGCCTTCCCTGCTAGCACCGCCATCCGTGGAATCACGAGAATACCTTATCTACCATCTTACATTCTGCACAACATTGTTTCTCATCAAGAAACTTCATATCACAGCAAAGAAGTGCAGTCATGGGGCTTGCCCCATGGAATTAACTGGTCTTACCACATCCCCCCACCACCTGGAAGGGATGGCCTAAACAAAAGGAGGAATGGCTTACTGAGGTCTCATTATGGTACCAGTTGGTAGACAGCATCCTGCAATAATGGGTTCTGTCTTATAGGTGCAGTGTATTCTTTGGGTCAGAAAGGTGTTCTTGCTCCTACAGCCAGAATACAAGCAGCAGTGGTGGGTGTGGCTTCTCTCACTATTACATCTAATAACCCATTGGCAGGCTTTTTGCTTCCTGTCCTGACAACTTTGATCTCTGCTGGTCTGGCGATCTTAGTATCCAATAAGGGAAAGCTTCCACAGGGGACACAATAGCAGTTCCGCTGAATTAGAAGATGAGAAAGTGTTAGTCACTCAGTTGTGTCCGACTCTCTTAAGACCAAATGAACTGTAGCCTGCCAGGCTCCTCTGTCCCATGAAACTCTCCAGGCAAGAATACTGGAATGGGTTGCCATNAATAGCAGTTCCGCTGAATTAGAAGATGAGAAAGTGTTAGTCACTCAGTTGTGTCCGACTCTCTTAAGACCAAATGAACTGTAGCCTGCCAGGCTCCTCTGTCCCATGAAACTCTCCAGGCAAGAATACTGGAATGGGTTGCCATATCCTTCTTCAGGGGATCTTCTGGACCCAGGGATCAAATCCAGGTCTCCTGCATTGCAGACAGATTCTTTACTCTGTGAGCTACCAGGGAAGATGAGACTGTGTATTTAATATAATAGAAAATGTGTTTATCCCATGGCTCCTATCGATCAAGGACCTAGGTGCAGGTCCTTGCTGCACCTCTGCTCAGGGTGTCGCCACTCTGAAAGCAAACTGTTGACTTAGGCTGCAGTCTCATCTGGGGCTCAGGGTCCTCTTCACAGCCTACGCGGTTGTTAGCAGAATTCAGGGCCTTGCAGCTGAGTGATTAATGTCCCTGTGTTCTTGTTGCTGCCTGAAGACAGCTCTCAGCACCTGAGGTCACTTTCAGGGCCTTGCCATGTTCTACATTTTTTGGATTGTTGTGTTTTAAAAAAAAACAGTTTTGTGCAAATTCACAAATTGCAATGGTATAGCAATTTAGAAACTTAAAGGGACTAAAAATGGGCCTAATTTCTCTTTAAGTACAATTCAATAAGGTAGAGATTGGTCTTCTATTGAATATATTCTGCATTCTAAATTGAACCTGCCAAGATACTATTTAAATATCATTCTATTTAACCTTTCAAAATACAAGACTTGCCTTTTAATGGGAAGTTGGCAGTCCATCATAAAATGAAACAAAATGCACTTTGACATAATTATTGCCTACAGTAGTAGGCTTTTATTTGTGCATTATAGATTGCACATAGAAAAGGTATAAATCCAGCCTTTTTTTCTTTTTTTAACCTGTGAAAGATGAAAAAGAAATTAAGGAAAATCAGGCTTTAATTCAGGTTTAATAATGAAACAATACTCCAATATTCTTGCCCGGAGAATTCCCTGGACTGAAGAGTCTGATGGGCTACAGTCCTTAGGGTCACAAACAGTTGGACATGACCGAAGTGACTTGCAAAGCACAGAACACATAACTTACAATAAATGTTTCACCCATTCCTAAGAATAAATGCTATACAAGTTTACAAAACTGAAATCACAAATCTTTCTAGTCAAAAGAGAGCTAATGAATAAAAAATAAAGTATGTGTTTGTTAGCCATCTGTATGTCTTCTTTGGAGAAATGTCTATTTAGTTCTTTGGCCCAATATTGTAAAGTAATTAACCTCCAATTAAAATAAATAAATTTATATTAAAATATAGAGTATGGAAAAATGAATAGAACAATATTCACATTATGCTGCAATTATTTATTTGAAGGCCAGTGTTCTAATAGGGGCTTCCCAGGTAGCGCTAGTGGTAAAGAACTCATCTGCCAGTGCAGGAGACGTAAGAGACACTGGTTTGATCCCTGGGCAGGGAAGATTCCCCTGGAGAAAGAAATGGCAACCTGTTGCAGTATTCTTACCTAGAGAATCCCATGGACAGAGAAGCCTGGTAGGCTACAATTCATAGGATCACAAAGAGACAGACATGACTGAAGGAACTTAGCATGAATGCACACACATACAGGCATGTCCTATTAGACTGAAGGTAAGTGTCTAGGATTTTGTCTTTGTATATAACAACCAGAGACAGCATCTGACAGTCAGATGTGCTCAATAAACAACTACTAAAATGGGAAGGGAAAGAAGTGAAAAAAAAAAAAAAAGAGAGAGACGAGAGAAAGAGGAATTAGAGGGTGAGGAAAATGATAAAGACAAACCTGAGAGAAACAACTGAAGGTGAAAAAAGAGACAATCTCTAAAGTGATGTAATTTGAGTCTAATCTTTCTTATCTTTTTAACTGAATCAAATTATAAAGATTTCTAGATGAGAAGCAGAAGCAGTCCATAGTTCACATTTTTGAAGTGAAAAGCTAAGGTTAATTATCTGTTTATTTCAGTAATGCTAAATCTGCTGATAACAGAAGATAGCTAAAAGTGTATGGTTTATCAATCATTGATAGGTTAATTAAAGTAAGATAATTATTCCTTATCTTAGCACTTATGGTATTGAAATTGTTTAAAAAGTTTCTATTACTAACTTGGATTTATTTTAAGGTTACTTAATTGAGTGGTTACTGAACATAATAGGAAATCAAAACATGTCTAATGTATGGCTTATCATTAAAAAAGATAATAATTATAAGGACTTCTTTCTTGTTTGAAATTTCCCCTTGTTTCTTTCAACTTATAAAAATTTTCTTGAATATACAAGTTATCAATTAGTAGGAACAACTGAACAGAGCACTTTTTATTTCATATTTTTTATTCCAAATTTGAAATATGAATATTAAATTAAATAAATTATTCTAAAATGTTAAAGTTTGTACATCAAATAAAGCTTTATAAAATGACATATCTTGTGTTTGAATACCCTCTATAAACAAACATACTCTTCCTTATTCCATGTCATGACTGACTTCCTTAATAGTGGAAAATTCACTACATTCAAAGTCAGCCATTGTAATTTTTAGATAAATATCATGATTTAGATGCTTCTTTTCAAATTAAACTAAATTTTGTCCTTCTATCTTTCATAACTTGGGAAATTTTTCTTCCTGGTAACCAAGTCTCCTTCTGAAATATGGGATGTGCTCTAGAACACAAGGAGATTTGTAAAATTTTCCATCTAAAGAGGAAAATGGTTAGTTCCAGCTCAGATCCCAAATTACAAATGCTGTGGAATTATAAGAATCAAGCACATGTTTGTGTTCGTTGGCTTGTTTTTAAGCTATCATGGCTGTTATGAATAGACTGACTCGGGATCTAGAAAGAAACTGTAGAAAATTAATTGGTTAAAAGTTATAATTGTCTTACTGGGTCTCCTATTCATCTAATTTATCTTATCATGCCAAACATGATCATGCCTTGGTATGCCATGGATGCGTTGTTAAATGGCCAAAATTCTATTGACACAGTTTTAACAATTTTGAGTGAACTCAGCACTTATTTATAAACAATATTTATAAATTGTGTACTTGTTCAATATTCATTTTATACTTTTAAAAATTATTTTTATTGAAAGCTAATTGCTTTACAGAATTTTGCTGTTTTCTGTCAAACCTCAACATGAATCAGCCATAGGTATACGTATATCCCTTCCCTTTTTAAACTCCCTCCCATCTCCTTCTCCATCCCACCGCTATGGGTTGATACAGAGCCCGTTTGAGTTTCCTGAGCCATACAGCAAGTTCCCATTGGCTATCTATTTTACATATGGTAATATAAGTTTCCATGTTACTCTTTCCATACAGCTCACCCTCTCCTCCCCTCTCCCCATATTCATAAGTCTATTCTCTATGTCTGTTTGTCCATTGCTGCCCTGTAAATAAATTCTTCAGTACCATTTTTCTAGATTCTGTATATATGTGTTAGAATATGTCCATTGACAGATGAATGGATAAAGATGGTGTGGTATATATACACAATGGAATACTACTCAGCCATAAAAAGGAACACATTTAAATCAGTTCTAATGAGGTGGATGAACCTGGAACCTATTATACAGAGTGAAGTGAGTCAAAAAGAGAAACACTTTATACTTTTTCTTTGAAGAGAATCATTAGTTTAGGGGAAAAGACAACATTTTAAACATTTTTGTTTTCTAGATCAGCTCAGTGATTAAGAAATTACTTTTGTTTTGTGATATAGGAAAATTCCTTAGCTTGTCTTAGTGAATGAGTTTGGCTCCCATTAAAATAAAAGCAACCTGAGTAGTACTATGCACAATTTTTTATAACACATTTTTTAAAAATCCCACTTTCAGCAACACTTGACAGTATTGTTTGTAGTGTCTAACACATGCTTTGCACTGAAATTAATAGGACATCAGAAAATAACAGGGGATTGAGAGAAAAATCTTTACTGGGTCTCTATCACTCAGGGGTTTATTTTTGCTTAATTATTGTTAAGTAAAATTTGATCGGGGAAGGCAATGGCACCCCACCCCAGTACCTGTCTCTTATACACATCTAGATGTGTATAAGAGACAGGGGNGCTGGGAAAAGGGGGAACCTCCTTGCATGGTCAGTGGGAATGGACATTGGCAACAGCTGCTAAAAGGACAGCTTCCCTATGCCAGAAAAAAAAAAAAAACTTTCCAGAAAACTAAGCCTAGGATCGGGGAAGGCAATGGCACCCCACCCCAGTACTCTTGCCTGGAAAATCCAATGGACAGAGTAGCCTGGTGGGCTGCAGTCCATGGGGTCGCTAACAGTCGGACAGACTGAGCGACTTCACTTTCACTTTTCTCTTTCATGCATTGGAGAAGGAAGTGGCAACCCACTCCAGTATTCTTGCCTGGAGAATCCCAGGGATAGGGGAGCCTGGTGGGCTGCCGTCTATGGGGTCACACAGAGTCGGACACGACTGAAGTGACTTAGCAGCAGCAGCAGCAGCAAGCCTAGGATATTGATTTCCCACACCTGAACCTAAATCCTGAGAAAGTCAGCATTCAAAAAGACACATGCACCCCAAGCTTCACCACAATGCTACTTCCAATAGCCAAGATACAGACTCAATAAAACATCACCGACAGATTAAATCTTAAAGAAATGTGGTACATATACACAATAGGGTGTTGCTCAGATATAAAAATTGCCACTGAAATTATGAAATTAAGCCACTGGTCACAAGGATGGACCTTGGAGTATCATACAGTAAGTGGATTTAGCAACAGAGGAAGAAAATAGCAGATGATGTCCCTTCTGGGCAAAGTAAAAAAAAAACAACAGAGAGAGAGAGATACAGTGGAAGTAATTTACAACACAAAAGGAGACTCAGAGATTCATACAAAGAACTGCAGGGAAAAAAGTGGAAAGGGCTAGGGATGAATTAGGAGGTCGGTACTGACGTATACACAATCTGTATCTGTATTAGCTAACCCACAAGGATTATCTCCTTCCTTCCTTTCTTCCGTTTATGCTCATATACAAAGAAACATTTGTCTCTAACATATACATAGAAATCTGTGGCTGTAATAGATAATCCACAAGGACTATCTCCTTCTTTTCTTTGCACATATACGAAAAATGTGTATTTCTAATGAAAAGTCCAGAGGGACCTGATATTCAGCACAGAGAAGTTTATGAACTTTGTTTAATAAAGTCTATGGCAAATTTTTTTTTAAAAGTACGGATATTCTGTATGTATCTGTCATAAGTAAATCAGCCCATTGCTCACTGAGTGAGTGATAGTTGCTCAGTCATGCCTGACTCTTTGCAACCCCATGGACTGGAGCCTGCTAGGCTCCTCTGTCCATGGAATTCTACAGGCAGGATTCCTGGAGTGTGTTGCCATTTCCTTCTCCAGGGGATCTTCCCGACCCAGGGATCCTGCATTGCCAGGGAGTCTTTACCATCTGAGCCACCAGGGAACCCTACTGCTGCTGCTGCTGCTNGGTCGCTAACAGTTGGACAGACTGAGCGACTTCACTTTCACTTTTCTCTTTCATGCATTGGAGAAGGAAGTGGCAACCCACTCCAGTGTTCTTGCCTGGAGAATCCCAGGGATGGGGTAGCCTGGTGGGCTGCCATCTATGGGGTCACACAGAGTTGGACACGACTGAAGTGACTTAGCAGCAGCAGCAGCAAAAATTTGATCTAGCTCTGAGAAGTGACATATACCTAAGCTTGGTTTAACCATAATAAATAAAAGTGAAATGAATCATATTTTTTCTATCAAGATATCTGTTTGAGATTTGGCACAAAATGTTCAATCCAAACGCATAGTAATTTTAGAAAAACATAAAAGTAGAAAATCAATATCACATAATGAAAATAAAAGATGAAACTCCTTAATACACACACACAGAGTTATGAATATATCTAAATAGTGACATTTGGGCTTCCAGATCTCGAAGGCATTAATCATGGTCACTAGTGGCTTTTCCCAAAATAACAGGGACTAAAATTCTCCCGCGTCAGTAATGTCCTAGAACAAGTGTCACTACTTGAAACTATTAATAGCATCTAGTGATGGGCTCCCTTGATTGAAAGGTCAAGGGTATGGACAGAAAGAATCTGTCAGAACCAAACCTTGGTTTAAGACCTGAGTCATACCATATGATACCCCGTGAATATGCCTGAATAGTCCCACTGTGTCCTTGAAAAGGAATTTTGAAATACATTATCAAACCTTGTGTTTGATAGTTTGTTGCTGCTATTCAGTCACTAAGTCAGTCTGATTCTTTGAGACGCTATGGACAGCAGCATACCAGCCTTCCCTGTCCTCCACTATCTCCCAGAGTTTGCTCAAACTCATGTCCATTGAGCCAATGATGCCATCCAAACATCTCATCCTCTGCTGCCCCCTTCTCCTCCTGCCCTCAGTATTTCCCAGCTTCATGGTGTTTTCCAATGAATTGGCTCTTCACATCAGGTGGCCAAAGTATTTGAGCTTCAGCTTCAGCATCAGTCCTTCCAGTAATATTCAAGGCTGATTTTCTATAGGATTGACTAGTTTTATCTCCTTGCAGGGGATCTTCCTGACCCAGAGATCTAACCCACATCTCTTGCATCTCCTGAATTGGCAGGCAGACTCTTCAACACTAGTGCCACCTTGGAAGCCCCTTTATAGAGGCAATCTTAAGCTAATTTGACAAAGAGGGATGGTCACAGAGTGAGGAAGAGCAAAATACAGCAATATACATGTGCACACAAATACAAACAAAAACTGTTATTATTCAAAATGAGCATGAAAATTAAAGTGAAAGTTACTCAGTAATGTCCAACTATTTGTTACGCCATGGACTATGCAGTCCGTGGAATTCTCCAGGCCAGAATGCTGGAGGGAGTAGCCTTTCCCTTATACAGGGGATCTTCCCAACCCAGAGATCGAACCCAGGTCCCCTGAATTGCAGGAGGATTCTTTACCACCTGAGCCATATCAGAAGACCCCAAATGAGCCTAAACATGTAAATTCTTCACTATGAAAATATGCAGTTGAAATCATAACCATAAATAAACAAGGAAATAGTAATGCATACTTGTTAAAATTATTTTTATGAAATTATATTAAAAACATATTTAGAATGCTTAAGAAAATGGAGACATTAATTAAAATTACAAGCAAAAATATAAAATACATCCTTATAAATTAATGAAATATGAAAGTTTAAAATCAGCTAAGTTGTGAAATTTTACAAACTTAATTTTAAAAATCATTTAATACAGTAAACTTATTTTAATTTCACAAAATTCAAAATATGCATAGACTCATAAAAGACCATGAATAGCCAAAGAAATTATGAGAAAGAACAAAACAAGAGACCTCATTCTTCCTGATTTTAAACTGTACTACAAATCAATTGTAGTTTAAAAAGTATGCTATTGGCATAAAAATAGGCAGAGAGAAGAATGGAATAGAATCAAGAGCTGGTAATTAAACACCCACATATGGAGTCAGCTAACATTTGATACCCTTCGTGGATTACTGCCTTGTCATGGTGAATGGGCTTGCATAACTTAATGAAGCTATGAGCCATGCCATGCAGGGCCACCCAAGACAGATAGGTCGTAGCAGAGAGAGATCTGACAAAACATGATTCACCGCAGGAGGGAATGTCAAACCACCACAATGTACTTAGCATGAGAACCTCATGAACTGTATAAAAAGGCCAAAAAGATATGACACCAAAAGATGAACCCCCCAGGTCTGAAAGTGTCTAATATGCTACTGGGGAAGAATAGAGGAGAATTACCAATAGCCCCAGAATGAATGAAGGAGTTGGGCAAAAACAGATATGACACTCAGTTGTTCATGTGCCTGGTGATGAAAGTAAAATCCACTGCTGCAAAGAACAGTATTGCATAGGAACTTGTGTGTGTGTGTGTGTGTGTGTGTGTGTGTGTGTGTGTGTGTTCAGTCATGTCCAACTCTTTGAGACCCAGTGGACTGTAGCCCACCAGGCTCCTCTGTCCATGGTATTTTCCAGGCAAGAATCCTGGAGTGGGCTGCCATTTCCTACAATGTCCAATTTTCAGAAAGGAAAAATAAAAATGAGACATGCAAAAGACCAGGAAATTTAAATATATGCACATGAAAAAAAAGGTAATTGTCAATGTTATTGATGATGGATTAAGCAGAGAAAGAATTCAAAGAAACTACCATAAATATATTCAGAGAGTCAAGAACACTCTGTCTGTCATAGATAGTGTCATTTTTGCTTTACTCGATTAGCTGAAGCAACAGTCATAAACCCATCAAGATTCAAGGGGAAGCAACATAGACCCACTTCTCAATAAGAGAAATTCCAAAGAATTAGCAGTCGTGTTTTAGAATCACGACAGTCTGCCCTCTGACTTCAATTTATTTATCTTCCTCCTATGTGTAAATATGAGTTTCTCCTCTCTACACCCAACATCCACTTAAGTTACATTCCATTACAGCATCATACTCAAGGCCCAGCCCAGGATCTTTACATGAAGTCCCAGTACAGAATGTCTTTGAGTGTGGCTGCTCAAGTATGATTTTTGTCAATATGGACATCTGAGAATTAAAGATAAACCATTTACACCCATGCTACCAACAAACAATGCTGAGACAGATGTAGGATAAACATAATAGACAAGCCCATACACAAAAGAGGAAATCAAGAGACACAGTAGTCACTGGCCAATAGCAGTTCTGAAGTCAGCCATGCAGGAATGCCACTTTCTAGGTTAGACTTAGTGCTGTTCCCTGAGATTTTTTTTATTGTGTCTGCTATTTGGATGTGAAGAAAGACTTGGAAAGACTGCAGACCCAAACTAGACATCCCACTTGCTTAGCAAAACAGCTTAATGAATTTTTGAATGTGTTAGTCCCTCAGTCATGTCCGACTCTTTACAGTCATCATGTATGGTATCCCACTAGGCTCCTCTGTCCGTGGAATTTACCAGGCATGAATGCTGGAGTGGGTAGCAATTCTCTTCGCCACAAGATCTTCCTGATGAGGGATTGGACCCGTGTCTTTGAATAGGCAAACTTAATTACATATGAAATGGACTAAACCGTTGAATATGTGATAACAAAGTACAGTCTTTAAACAAGATGAAAAGTATTTATCACACAATAGTCCAGGTAGTGGTCAGAGCTAGTATAGTTGCTCAATAACACTGAAGAACCCACTTGTTCTCACTTTTTAAACTACCATCCTTACAGTGTTGTACATTCCAAGAAAGAAAAAAATATTTTGGAAAATGTAGAAAACATAAAATCACATATATAATCAATAACATCCTTTTGTCAGACCATATTGGATGACTCAATTATATAAAATAAAATTTTATTTTCAAATAGCATTTAGCCTTATGGAGAACTGACCCTATTAAAAGTAGAAGATGAATATAAATTTGCATTTATAGCATGATCTTTAGTAAGCACACACGTATACACACACCTCCGTATATACAAAGAAAGAAAACTAAAATTACTATCATTTGCAGCTGTTGTTTGTATGCAAATGGGAAATTGTAGGGATTTAATATTTTAAAATAAAAATACTAATTAGAAATATCCTGGATGTCCTGCTTCCTAATTTTAGAAGCCCTTTAGATATATGTTGGTACTGGTTTTAGGAGACATTACATATATATATTTGCTTAACTGATGCTTTGGTAATAATAAAACTGACTAGAGGAAAGTGTTTTACAGGTATGACTTCAAATCACAGATGCTTTCTCCCTTGAATAGATTTCTGGAATGCTTTAATGATGGAAGACTAGAAGCAAAGTCTCAGCCCCGGTCATGGAACTCTTTTACGTCATTTTTTTTTTTCCTTCTTGTTTGGTCACTCCTAACTTAAATCACTACACTGATGGGTTGAGATATGACCTGAAATCTTTTGTCCAACTGGAATCTCTGAATATGACCTTAGTTGCAAATAGGGTTTTTCGGGTATTATTAGCTAGGATAAAAATCATCCTGGGGTTAGGGTGGACCCTAAGTCCAGTGACGGGTGCCTTTGTAAGAAGAGGAGAGAACATATGAAGATAAATTCACAGAGGGCAGAAGACCGTCTGACAGTTCAGGAGCTGGAGTGCTGCAGCTGAAAGGCAAGGCAAGGGCTGTGGAGACAGCAGAGCTTGGGTGAGTCAAGGAGGGATTTTCCCCTTGACCCTGTAAAGGAAATGTGGCCGTGATGGCATTTACTTGAAAGGGCTAGACTCCAAAACTGTAGGAGAAAAAGAAATTGCCACACTGTTTGTGGCAATTTATCATGGTAACTCAGGAAACTAATATAATTACCCTCCAGAGAAAGAAATATATTGTATTAATCTGAGATAACTAATATGTAAGAATATTATATGTATACAATATTTATATTATGTAATATCTAAGAAAACATATTCTTTGAGATGCAAAAATAGAGATTACTTTTTTAAATGATTAATGTAACTGCTGATCTAAAAGATAATATCTGGGAAAGTGTTTTGTTAGCCATCAATTGCTATGCAAATGTTAGTTGTATACAAGCTTTATACATTTTAGCTTCTGACTCTATCTATAATATATACTAGAATGATTTAATTTCCCCACCCACATTCTAAAACTTCATTAGCAGGGGTATAAATTATTTCACATACTTTAAACAATGTATCTCAATGAAGGATGAAACTTAAAAATTTGAACTTATAAATCAAGAACAAGACAAGAAACATGCCACTGACTAAATATATGAAGTTCAATATAACTTTCTCTCAGATAATTTTTTTTCTGAGAATGCAGAATTAATTACTAAATTAAATAAATCCCAATTAATTTAGAATGCACATAATATAAGTAATTACAATTTGGATATCAATTTTGCATTGCACAAAAATTTACATTTATTTAATCATTGGTTCTTATTGGAAAAGGACAATGGGATATTTGGAGTGGAAATTATGTCTCCAACATGTTCTGAAACATAAAAGAAAACTAATAAATATTGAAATAGTGTTATAAGTCAAGATAACAGTTTTGAAATAATAAATATTTATTGAATTTTAATGTAATATATTCAGTATATATGCATATAATATATGCAGAACACGTAGTGGGAAACAATGAGACGCTTGTTCAGCCTCCCTTTCCAATAAAATGGAAATAATACTTTCCTCCTGAGATTGCAGGAGGATTAAATGAGATGCCATAGGCGTATCTGTCATTTGTTTCAGATGCATTCCCTTTCTTTCACCTCTTCTGCTATTTCAGGAGTTCCGCCTCTTCAGCTTGTGTGTTTCTCAGTCTCCATGACTCTTGACTTCCAGCTACGCTTGGCCAGTGACTTTCCTGGCAGGAGAATGGGCGTTGAAAGCACTATATTAACTGAGAAAGTTCTCCCCCTTTTCCTCTGCTTTAGTCAGTAGCTTTGAAAGTAACTCTGTCTCCTTGGTGGTTTCAGTGCCACTGGACAGTGCTAAGTTATTTGGATCCTGATCAAACAGACATTATAGGCATACATTGTTATGCAAAATATTGTACATGCCTGCCTGCTCAGTTGCTTCAATTGTGTCTGACTCTTTGTGACCCTATGGACTATAGCCCACCAGACTCCTCATTCCATGGGTTCTCCAGGCAAGAATACGAGAGTGGGTTCCCATACTCTTCTCCAGGATATCTTCCCAACCCAGGGATGGAAACTGAGTCTCATACATTGCAGGTATTGTATGCCTATATATTAATTTAAGCTTCTAATTTCATCCATAATGTAACTTGGAAACATTTATCTCCCTCCTTACCACACATTCTGAAACCAGTCATTACAAATGTGGCATTTTTCCAGGAATTTGTCATCCTAATCATCCTTTCCTTATCTGTTAATATTCTTGTAGATATGTTATTATTAATAGAACTAACTCCAGTAACTCAGAAGTAATGTTAATACTTTAGCATCTCAATCCATTTCCAGTATGAGTGGAAATCCATTCAGTTCAGTTCAGTCGCTCACTCGTGTCCGACTCTCTGTGACCCCATGGATCGCAGCACACCAGGCCTCTCAGTCCATCACCAACTCCCAGAGTTTACCCAAACTCATGTGCATCGAGTCGCCATCCAGCCATCTCATCCTCTGTCATCCTCTTCTCCTCCTGCCCCCAATCCCTCCCAGCATCAGAGTCTTTTCCAATGAGTCAACTCTTCGCATGAGGTGGCCAAAGTACTGGAGTTTCAGCTTCAGCATCAGTCCTTCCAATGAACACCCAGGGCTGATCTCCTTTAGAATGGACTGGTTGGATCTCCTTGCAGTCCAAGGGACTCTCAAGAATCTTCTCCAACACCACAGTTTAAAGGCATCAATTCTTCGGTGCTCAGCTTGCTTCACAGTCCAACTCTCACATCCATACATGACCACAGGAAAAACCATAGCCTTGACTAGACAGACCTTTGTTAGCAAAGTAATATCTCTGCTTTTAAATATGCTATCTAGATTGGTCATAACTTTCCTTCCAAGGAGTAAGTGCCTTTTAATTTCATGGCTGCAATCACCATCTGAAGTGATTTTGGAGCCCAGAGAAATAGTCTGACACTTTCCACTGTTTCCCCATCTATTTCCCATGAAGTTTGGGACCAGATGCCATGATCTCCATTTTCTGAATGTTGAGCTTTAAGCCAACTTTTTCACTCTCCTCTATCACTTTCATCACAAGGCTTTTTAGTTCCTCTTCACTTTCTGCCATAAGGGTAGTGTCATCTGCATATCTGAGGTTATTGATATTTCTCCCAGCAATCTTGATTCCAGCTGGTGCTTCTTCCAGCCCAGCGTTTCTCATGATGTACTCTGCATAGAAGTTAAATAAGCAGGGTGACAATAGTTAAACAAAATTTTTACCCTCCTGCTCCATGATTATATCCTATCCTGTTTCCACTTATGTTCATTTCCATTTTTGCTCTTATTTCTCTTATTCTCCCACTTTCTCTCCTTGCTTATAAACAAGCACTGTTACCATCTGTCCTGCCAACTTAACTGGGTTTCCATAAAGGCAGAATAAGCATCTGCATCTATTAGTGGTTTGTAAACTGTAAAGATGTGCTCACCCCTTAGTGTATCATTTTGCAGCAGCTTTTCTTTTTTCTTTCCCCATGAATACCACTGACTTTCCCCAAGATTCATTTTCAATGCTTTATATTTTGCCCTACAAAATATCTTAGACTGCCCATTAATTTTATGTGACTGAATCTCAATTCTCTTTCTAATTGTAACATGGTTGGCAACTATCTACTCAAAATTCTTTTTTTTTCCCACAATTCTTGCTTGAGGGTGTGTGTCTGTGTGTGTGTGTGTTTTTTTTTAATACCTCCTCATTCTCATATGGGATTTCCCAAGTGGCCTTAGTTCCCAAGTGGCCTTACATCCAATGCATTGGATGTAAGAAAGCAGGTTGGATCCCTGGGGTGGGAAGATCCTTTGGAGGAGGACATGGCAACCCACTCCAGTATTCTTGCCTGGAGAATCCCATGGACAGAGGAGCCTGGTGGGCTACAGTCCATGGGGTTGCAGAGTCGGACACGACTGAGTGGCTTTCATTTTCACTTTCATTCCCATAAGTTCCAAAAGCAAGCTGCACCTATTGCTCCAAAACTGATATATTGGGCTCCATTGTCTAAGTTATCGACATAAATAACATTTTCTCCTTTTTTCTTATGTCCTTTATTCCTACCTGCAAACACCCAGATTTATTGTTTCTTCTTCCCTTCTCTCTTTTGTGCTTTCTTCCTTTTGCTGTTTTTTGAGTTTGGGTGTGTCATTTCTGTTGATTTTTCCTTTTATCATTTATTTTAAGGATTTACTGAATGTGTGCAATTGTTTTGCTTTTGTATCAGTCAGAATCAATCAGGAAATCACCATTGATGTCAGTTAGTTACATGGCATCCAGTCCCATCACTTCATGGGAAATAGATGGGGAAACAGTGGAAACAGTGTCAGACTTTATTTTTTTGGGGCTCCAAAGTCACTGCAGATGGTGACTGCAGCCATGAAATTAGAAGATGCTTACTCCTTGGAAGAAAAGTTATGACCAGCCTGGATAGTATATTCAAAAGCAGAGACATTACTTTGCCGACTAAGGTCCATCTAGTCAAGGCTATGGTTTTTCCTGTGGTCATGTATGGATGTGAAAGTTGGACTGTGAAGAAAGCTGAGCGCTGAAGAATCGATGCTTTTGAACTGTGGTGTTGGAGAAGACTCCTGAGAGTCCCTTGGACTGCAAGGAGATCCAACCAGTCCATTCTGAAGGAGATCAACCCTGGGATTTCTTTGGAAGGACTGATGCTAAAGCTGAAACTCCAGTACTTTGGCCACCTCATGCGAAGAGTTGACTCATTGGAAAAGACTCTGATGCTGGGAGGGATTGGGGGCAGGAGGAGAAGGGGACGACTGAGGATGAGATGGCTGGATGGCATCACGGACTCAATGGATGTGAATCTGAGTGAACTCTGGGAGATGGTGATGGACAGGGAGGCCTGGCATGCTGCGATTCATGGGGTCGCAAAGAGTCGGACATGACTGAGTGACTGAACTGAACTGAACTGAAATAAAACTGGGAAAAATACTAGGCCAATCAGGTATGACTTAAGTCAAATCCCATATAAATTTGCAGCAGAGGTAGTGAATAGATTCAAGGGACTAGATCTACTTAAGAGTGTGTTTGAAGAACTATAGACACGGTCCATAATATTGACAGGAGGTGGGAACAGAACTATCCTGAAGAAAAAGAATAGCAAGAAAGCTAAGTGGTTATCTGAGGAGGCTTTATGAATAGCAGAAAAACTAAGAGAGAGAAAAGAAATGGATAGAGGGACAGGTGCAACATATTAAACACAGAGTTTCAAAGAATAGCTAGGAGAGACAAGAAGGCCTTCTTCAAAGAACAATGCTTAATAATAGAAGAAAACAACAAAAGAGGAAAGTCTAGAGATCTCAACAGGAAAACTGGAAACATCAAGGGAGTATTCAACCCAAAGATGGGCACAATAAAGGATAAACATGGTAGAGACCTATCAGATGCTGAAGAGACCAGAAAGAGATGGAAAGAATACACAGAAGGTCTGTACCAGTTCAGAACAGTTGCTCAGTCGTTCCTCACCCTTTGTGACCCAATGGACCACAGCATACCAGTCTTCACTGTCCATTACCAATTCCCAGAGTTTACTCAAACTCATGTCCATCCAGCTGGTGATGCCATCCAACATCTTATCCTCTGTCATCTCCTTCTCCTCTTGCCTTCAATCTTTCCCAGCATCAGAGTCTTTTCAATGAGTCAGTTCTTTGCATCAGGTGGCCAAAGTATTGGAATTTCAGCTTCAGCATCAGTCCTTCCAATGAGTATTCAGGACTGATTTCCTTTAGGAAATCCCTTGCAGTCCAAGGGATTCTCAAGAGTCTTCTCCAACACCAC
>SJYX01017280.1:23068-35553 GCA_006410675.1 Oreotragus oreotragus | reverse complement strand
CCTAGTCAAGGCTATGGTTTTTCCTGTGGTCATGTATGGATGTGAAAGTTGGACTGTGAAGAAAGCTGAGCGCCGAAGAATCGATGCTTTTGAACTGTGGTGTTGGAGAAGACTCCTGAGAGTCCCTTGGACTGCAAGGAGATCCAACCAGTCCATTCTGAAGATCAACCCTGGGATTTCTTTGGAAGGAATGATGCTAAAGCTGAAACTCCAGTACTTTGGCCACCTCATGCGAAGAGTTGACTCACTGGAAAAGACTCTGATGCTGGGAGGGATTGGGGGTGGGAGGAGAAGGGGACGACCGAGGATGAGATGGCTGGATGGCATCACGGACTCGATGGATGTGAGTCTGAGTGAACTCTGGGAGATGGTGATGGACAGGGAGGCCTGGCGTGCTGCGATTCATGGGGTCGCAAAGAGTCAGACACGACTGAGTGACTGAACTCAAGTAGTTACATGTGGAAATTTTAAAAGGATAACTGGTTTGGGAGAGCTAAAAAAACAACACAAAATGTTGCAATCCAGGAATTAGCAGCAGCAGAAAGCTGCCATCACTGTGTAGACTGGAGGTGAAAGAAGAGAAGAGTTCAGTCCTGTTTTATTAATATTATAACTGAAAATCCTGAATTTAATTTTAGGTACCACATTATAAGAAGGATATTAAAAGTTAAGAGGATGGCTATTCTGAGAATGAGATGGCTGGAAAATGTCAAGTGAATAATTTTTGAGAGAACTATATCAGTTTGCCTAAAGAACAGGTGTACTGGTGGCAGTGAGAAGGATACAATGATCATTGTTCCAAATATTAATGGAAATGTATATAGTCCTGGGAAAAGTAAGAAGTTTATGACATTGATTTTGGTCAGTGTGAAGCCTGATATTGGAATAATTAATGCTGCCCCCAAATATGCATTACCTTGAAAATAATGAATACACTATCACAAGCTTGATATTAGAGTATTCACACAGAGATTGAGAAAAATAATGTTAGCATTATAAAGGAGTAAAAGTGATTAACTTATTAAGTTCTTGCCAAATTTTAAAGTTAACATTGATAGAGAAGAATGTCAAATAAGTACAAATTGATTTGTACTTAAAAGTCAAGATGATCCCCCCTTTTTTTTTGATGAAGGATAATTTCATCAACTTCCATGAAGGCATTTATTTATGCAATTATCTGTACAAAACCAAGTTGGCAAATAGAACTGTTGGTATTGATTACTAAAATAATGAGAAAAATCATTTTAGGGAAGGAATATAAAAAGGAATGAACTTTTGCAAACTCTAGAAGTAGCCAAATATGCTTACAAGCAGTAAAGACGAAATATTGAACTAAATAGAGAAACAAAGACCAGATATGCACTTTGTAGACATTTGAGGAAAGGATGGAAATAATACACACAGAAACACAAGCAGTAAAGACTGAATATTGAACTAAATAGAGAAACAAAGATTTTACGTAAAATGGGATGATTAGAAGTGACTCTATTAGCAAGATGGATTTTCAATTTTCCCACCATAAACATGGCAAAGAAGTGAAAACTCTCCTTCCCATTTGCCATAAAATAATATCCATTTGGCTTCATTTCTGAGAGCTCTTTGGCCTTTCAGCTTCATTTCACATCTTATCCAAGCCACTCACAATCTTCAAGGATAAACCATAAGGTACTTCATAAAAAGGCAGGTAGGATGCAAGTTGGGGAGGACCAGATATGCACTTTGTAGACATTTGAGGAAAGGATGGAGATAATACACACACAAATACACACACGCAAACTGTTTATATTAGGAAGAAGGTAAAATTGACTTCAGTTTTCAGTAAATAGAGTTCTTATTTCTGAGGATGGCAAAGGTAGATACGATTTCAAGTTTGCAGAGAGCATGGCTGCTGGGAATAAGCATTATGAGAAGTTCATGTAGTTGAGTAAGAGGATTACTGAGCATCACTCAGGAAATGCTTGAGGATACAACATGTAACATTGTAACAGGTCAAAATTTCATGGCTTGCTATCTTCCCCTATTAAAAATGCTCATGTCTACATAAGGAATAAGGAATGAAAATAAAACTTATATTTAAAAAGCAATCAAGCTTTTTACCAATAGGAAAATTATTTCTTCACAGAATTTATTTTAGAAAAAAATTGAGAAAAGGGGAGTTTTGAGACAGCTGGATACAGAAGGAACAGAGAAGGAAAGATACAAAATATAGAGATGAAGGCACAGTTCACCTTAAATAGATTATCAGCTCTATTACACAGTTACATATTAACACATGCATTTTAAAAAATCAGAGTACAAGAACATATTCTAAGACGCATGAAAATATTCTGGTCACTTCAACTTTGCCCCCTTTCAATTCAGTGTGTTTATAATAACTTAACAGTAAGCTTGTGGATTTTTTTAATCATTCTGATAGAATGTTGCAAGTTTGATAGGAAGTTGGTGATAACACCTCTCAATCTGTGTAAACAAAACTTATCTTGATAGTTTACACAGACTTTATCAGCCCCAACAACATTTCCAATGCATTTAGAAATATCTGTTAGACTCATTTAGATTAAGGTTTCTTTTTAAATATAATTGTACAGTAGTATATTTTTATGCCTTTTCTGTATGCTCAGGAAAAGAAATAAGCTTCTACTATCAAAAATATAGGCATTAAAATGTTAATAGTTGTTATATTTATCTGCTTGGATTTGAAATTTTTGAAGAAATCATTGTGCAGTCTATATTTTCCAAATTATTCTTTGAGCATACATACTTTTTAGAAATACGCTAATACTTAAATGTTTGTATATAACATATTCTCTCTATATGTACATGTGTTTGTATGTATATCTAAACAGTAATGTGAGTGATAAAAAAAAGATTCTGTATTGCAGGCTAGTGAGCAAAACATGACAAAAATGAAAGGGGTCTCAAAGTTTTAATGTGATGCTGAAGCTCCAATACTTTGGCCACCTGATGCGAAGAGCTGATTCATTGGAAAAGACCCTGATGCTGGGAAAGATTGAAAGCAGGAGGAGAAGGGGATGACAGAGGATGAGATGATTGGGTGGCATCACCAACTTGATGGACATGAATTTGAGCAAGCTCCGGGAGTTGGTGATGGACAGGGAAGCCTGGCATGCTGCAGTCAATGGGGTTGCAAAAAGGTGGACGCCACTGACCAACTGAACTGAACTGAACTGAACTGATGTGGTCCTATCTGGATGAATATAAGCTGTAGTCAGAACTGGGCTAATGAAAAGAATAATGTGTGATGTTCAACAACTATAAGTAAGTGTGAGGGAAACAGAAGAAATGAAGCTTTTGATTCTGAGAGTGGCACACCTATTCAAAATTTTGGAGGGCAAGAAGTGAACTATAATAATGTTGATAAAATTGAAGGTATCCTGGTCAATAGCAGGCATAGACTAAAGGAAAACAATCTTTTAAAAGCTGAGGAAAAACTAGATAGATTATCTAGCTAACAAAAGCAAGATAATTAGAAGCAGAAATTAAGTTTTATAGAAAAAAAATGAAGAGAATCACATTTGACAAGGTAAATTTGCTTTTCTGTTACATTTCTGAGCCTGTCTATAAAATAATTTTTAAACTTTTGAAAACTGGTACATCCTTTCTGTCAGTCTAGAATATTTGATTCTGGACAGTTAGAGTAGCAAAACAATTTGGAGTAGCAGAAATGGTAAAGGAATTTTAATGTTTAAGTGATACCTGCTAATACTCCAAACGTGTGTGATTATATAGAATCATGATCATGCTCCAAAAGTAAGAAGTTAAATGCCATTAATGGACTGTTTTCTAAAAGAGCAAACTGAAGTAGGAGGAAACCCTTTCAAAACCCATTAAAAGAACAGCATAATTATAGTAAGTTCAGTTTCGAATATAAAGGTCAGTCCCCAAAATCCAAAAGTTCCCTGTTGGAATTTGTCTTGAAAATATTAGGCAATCTGTTGTGAAACAATATGGTTGCCTGTATGAAGAACTATGTTCATTCCAAAAAGCTCGTAAGCAGATCATTAACAAAGTAAACAGAGAAACAAAACAATGGGATCCCCTAAGGAGATAAAGCTCAGAAATTCTCTTATATTTAACCCCTCAGGTAGTCCCATACAAAGACACCATCTGTCCAGTGAATTAAAATGGATTTTGGGTTTCAAATGATATAGGGAACAACAATCCAAATTCATGTGAAAGTAAAAGTACTCCTTCTCTTACTAATTCTAAAGCAAAAACATATTTTTTCCTTAGGGCAATTGATTATGATGTATGTAGACTAGCCTGAAATGAATAGCATGCTAGAATATGTGAATGTAAGGGAACTTCTGAATAAAAAATTAATCATATCCTACCTTTCCATTCTAACTGTCCAATCCAGTTAGATCACAGTGCAAAAGACTGAGTTAATCATAGTCCTCTGTTCTTATAACAATATCATAAGCACCCAGATGGACCTTCTCTTGACTATTAATTTGATTTTATTTACAAATAATTCTCCCATCCATTTCTCATCTTATCATGAACCATATAGGTAGATTCATTTGTTCATGTAAAATGCACTTAGTAATAATTGTTTTATTAACATACCTTAAGGTAATTTTTACTATATCTCATTTTTTCCTTTTTTATTTCATTGAGACATATTTTTAAAGGTCAGTTCATGAGACTAAACTATATCAGGTCAGTTACTTTTAACTTAATGATACAGTGTGATGTTTTCCTCTACATGTTTCCCAGTGTCTTTCCCAATGATAAGATTGGGAACAACTAGATTCCTACCATATACTTAATATGTACCACAAACATTATTGCAAGGAATATTTTTTGTGCACAGCACTTAATAGATTTATGTGAGCGATATATATATATATATATACACACATATGTCTATATAATGGAATTTATTGTTCATAAGATAATGTATAATATTATTTTAATTTTAGCTTGGCTTTTATCATATTGCTTGCTAAAATGAATGCACCTGTTTATATTCCTGATAGGTACACGAATGTTTGTATGTACCAAAATTCCCACAAACAACATTATCAGTTTTCTAAGTTTTTGCAAATAAGTATAAAAACTGTAAAGTGTGTGCTTAATCTCTCTCTCTTTTCTATGAATTCACTCTTATCCTGATTACTGATAAATATGACTGTCCTTTAACCTTATGGCTTTACCTTTTAGTGAATTACCTAATTGCAAATTGTACATTGAGATTAAGACTGTCTTGGTAATATGAAGCTTTCATGATAATTCTAAGGGAAGATTGAATGTGGCTCCAAAATCACTGCAGATGGTGATTGCAGCCATGAAACTAAAAGACGCTTACTCCTTGGAAGAAAAGTTATGACCAACCTAGATAGCATATTCAAAAGCAGAGACATTACTTTGCCAACAAAGGTCTCCCTAGTCAAGGCTGTGGTTTTTCCTGTGGTCATGTATGGATGTGAGAGTTGGACTATAAAGAAGGCTGAGCACTGAAGAACTGATGCTTTTGAACTGTGATGTTGGAGAAGACTCTTGAGAGTCCCTTGGACTGCAAGGAGATCCAACCAGTCCATTCTGAAGGAGATCAGCCCTGGGATTTCTTTGGAAGGAATGATGCTAAAGCTGAAACTCCAGTACTTTGGCCACCTCATGTGAAGAGTTGACTCATTGGAAAAGACTCTGATGCTGGGAGGGATTGNTTGGACTGCAAGGAGATCCAACCAGTCCATTCTGAAGGAGATCAGCCCTGGGATTTCTTTGGAAGGAATGATGCTAAAGCTGAAACTCCAGTACTTTGGCCACCTCATGTGAAGAGTTGATCATTGGAAAAGACTCTGATGCTGGGAGGGACTGGGGGCAGGAGGAGAAGGGGACGAGAGAAGATGAGATGGCTGGATGGCATCATGGACTCGATGGACGTGAGTCTGAGTGAACTCTGCAAGTTGGTGATGGACAGGAAGGTCTGGTGTGCTGCAATTCATGGGGTCGCAAAGAGTCGGACACGACTGAGTGACTGAACTGAACTGACTGAACTGAATATCAAAGAAAGCATCATTATTTAAAATGATGCAGAACCAAAGAGAATGCATTGCCTGATAGTTAAGAGTCATCAGGATCCCTATTCTCTGTGCCTTACTAGTTGTACCATCTTTGCACATTGCAGCAGTGTTTTGTTTTTTTTAAAGTAGGCGTAATATTGATATTAGTACCCACTTAGACTGAGCAACTTCACTTTCACTTTTCTCTTTCATGCATTGGAGAAGGAAATGGCAACCCACTCCAGTATTCTTGCCTGGAGAATCCCAGGGATGGGAGCCTGGTGGACTGCCGTCTATGGGGTCACACAGAGTCGGACATGACTGAAGTGACTTAGCAGCAGCAGCAGTAGTAGAGTTCTTAAGAGACTAAGTTAAATCATATACAGAACAGACTACAAACAAAGCTCAATCCTAGGGAGAACTGAATAAATGAATGTTTTAAGAACAATTTACCCTCAATTTTTCATTAATAATTTTATATTTTTCTCATTTTCTAAAGACAGTTTTACCTTCTAGGTAATGTTAGTAATTAGTAAATAATAATAAAGGGACATAAATTGCATTCAACATACCTCAGATATTCACATCAGCCTCCTTCGGACATTTTGTTATGTAGTAACTTCTCTGTCTTTATTCCATAGCTCAGATAAACAGAGCTGGAAATGAGAAGCCTGAAATCTGTCCTCTGAGCATCTTCCATATATTTGTGAGATATTCTGATTAGATACATTTATTGAAAAGGTTACCAGGACAACAGATGCTATCTGAAAATGTTATCTTAAAAGTTAACTAAATAATGCACTCCTGAAAGGCAAGCCATTCACTAGCCATTTGTAAATCCTTGCATCTCATTCTCCTCCTCCCTTGCTTAATTTATCTTCAGGCATTTTTTAATCTGTAAGCAAAATATCAGTTGCAAAGGTTAATATCTCTCTTGTTCCTAATTAGATGAAATATGCCACCTCTAGCTATGAATTTAGTTCCGATATTTCATGTCTTATGGTGCTCATAAATTAAATGTGTTCAGGGAAAACTATATAGAATTATGGACTGCCCTACAAAAATCTGTTTACATAATTTTATGAGCAGCTGTTGAAATTCGTTAAAGAAAAGGTACGCTTTTCATAAAGATAAAGGTTTTTTTTTTCCTCTGCTTTAGTAGGAAAAAATTAGAATAATTGAGAAAACTTTGTCAAAGAAGCATATTTTTAGGCCGAAAGCTTAAACAAAAGTGAAATCAAACCTGTTGTCTCAATAGCAAGGGTTTATTTTAGAGGTTTTTTTGTTTCAATAAGGGTATAATTTGTTAAACATTGAACATAGTCACTTTTAATTAACTATGTGTTAATTATTATTCTGAAAATTGAAATATTTCATTATTATAAAACTAAGAAGGGAACTAGAAATATACTTTATGAAAGTATGAAAATTAAGGTCCTGCAACTGGCCAAAACCCATGGTTTAATTGACAAGGAAATGTTTTCACCATCACCACAGCTGCTCAGTTCTCTCCAACTCTTTGGATAAACTAAATTTGCCTCTTTTTGAGATTTTTAGTATATATCAACTGGCCAAATATTTTTGAGTTTACAACTTTCTATTAATGATTGAAACCATGTTATGATGTCTTCTAGTGACCAGGCATAGGATCTAGTGCTAATCAGAAAGAATAAGGTAGCCTGATGTTCTCCTCATATTTACAAAAATACCAATTTGTGTAAATTTAGAAGCAGTGGTTTGGACTCTGTGCTCTCACTGTTGAGGGCCTGAGCTTCATCCTTGGTCAGGGAACTAAGATCCTGCAAGCCACAGTGCAAAAAATAAATAAATATGTGATAATAATACTAAAAGCAGAGTGTCAGATCTACTTGTCCCTGTCTCTCTCTCCCACAGCTAACGCTTTTTTCCCTTTCTCTCCTTGCCCTTTATTTTCATACCCATGGAGAGAAATCAAAGAAACAAATAAATCCAATAATGTGTAAACAGATACTCCCAGAGTTGTAGCATCTTCTCAGAGATAGAAGTGAAATCTAGCCTAGACATTCTAGCCTTATAAGTTCTGTGATCCACCAAACCCATTAAAAGAGACATTAATGGGTTTTAACCTTATCATTTCTTTCTGAGTCCTATATAGTTGCTTTGAAATGACATAAGTGGTTCACAAGTACCTGATGTCTAATTAAAGCTATTTTCGGTTCCAGAGGGAAAAACAATCCTAGGGTCACATGGAGCACTACTCAACTGCTTAGGCTGTTCTAGAAAAGATATCAAAATTCCATGGGAGTTATGAATTGTCATAGGCGAATTTGAGGTGTTAGTAGCAAAGTGTTCATAACTAACAGACTAATGTGTGTGTGCTCATTCCCTCAGTTGAGTCCAACTCTTTGTGACCCTATGGACTCTAGCCTACCATGTTCCCCTGTCCATGGAATCCTTAAGACAGGAATACTGGAGTGGGTTGCCATTCTCTTCTCAGGGGATCTTCTCAACCCAGGCAGCAAACCCAGGTCTCCTGCACTGCAGGCAGATTCTTTATAAACTGTGTACATGGACTATGAGCAGAATGGAAATCTTTTGTTTCTCTCACTAGGAGAATGGATTCAAAGAGACAGGGATTATACATTACTGAAAGTAGAGGTAGGGGTATATATCCTGGGCTCTACTACTTGGATTTGAATCTTGTGTGTATGAGAGCTAAGTTGCTTCAGTTATGTCTGACTCTTGGGACCCGCCAGGCTCCTCTGTCCATGGGATTCTCCAGGCAAGAACACTTGAGTGGTTTGCCATGCCGTCCTCTAGGGGATCTTCCCAACCCAGAGATCAAACCCCTGTCTTTAGGTCTCCTGCATTGGTAGGCAGATACTTTATGCCACTGTTGCTGGCCAAAATTTTGGCCTTCTCTGCCCATCAGGCCAAATAAAAAAAAATAGAGAGACAAAGTTTGAAGGAAATAGAAAGGTGGTTTAATTCTCAGCCAGTGGAGAGGAGAAGACAACTCATGCCTCAAGAACTGTGCCCCAGCTCTATGAATCTAGGGGCCTGTTTAAGGCAAGGGCTCGCAGTTAGGAGTCAGTGATGAGGAATAAAGGTAATAGGATCTTGATTTCTTCCTCTTGCGTTATTTCAGAGATAGTCGTAGACTGGCATCAGTAACCCAGTAAATCAATCTGGCAGTTTGGTGACTCTGCCGTCTTCTTTCTGATATGTCACTACAAGGGGAAGGGTGTCGTAAGGGTGAACACCAGATACTGGATGTATTCAGTGGAAAGTCAAAGGAAAAATGTGAATTGTAGCTCCTTCAGATTTAGGGAGCAGGAAAGCAAACTTAGTTACAAGCATGCAGAATTAGAAACAGTTATGGTTAAAAAAAAAAAAAAAAGGAATATTCAGGCCTGCTCACTGTTCACTCTGTCTTCTTTGTTCACAGGAAAGGGAAAGAGAAAAACACATTCCTCTTTTTTTTTTTTCTTTTTACTGCAATACCACCTGCAAAACCCTTCTGAATCATGACGTCCCGCTTATGAGCTTTGAGAACTCAGTTACCTACACTTGCGCCTAAACTTTCTCATCTGTAAATGAGAGAAATCGAGCATAGGTAAAACACAAACAGTGCCTAGACCAAAGAAATCACATATACGTGTTTGTTCAATGAATATATGCTCTGATTTGCATTTGCACATAATAACTTGATGAGATTATTTGAAAATTCTTTCTTAATAAATATTCATTTTTTGTAATTCCAAGTGTAGGAATCTGAACTTTGAGGTTTAGAAAATTGCCTAAACTCATGGAAAACCAGGATTCAAACAGGTTATTTTGATTCTAAGCCCAATACATTTGGTTATCTTATTGTTGTTGTGTTGTTAAATCTGGAAAAAATAGGCCCTGAGGTCTGATTTTTTTTATTTTTTCTTTTTTTTAACATAAAGATGAACCTACATGTTTTTCTCCAGTGATACTCAAACAAAGGCTGCTAAACTTGGTCCCTGGAGAAGGAAATGGCAACCCGCTCCAGTGTTCTTGCCTGGAGAATTCCACAGACAGAGAAGCCTGGCAGGCTATAGTCCATGGGGTTGCAAGAGTAGGACATGACTTAGAGACTAAACCACCAAACTCAGTGGCCAAGATACCCCCAAATAAATGGGGTCTGGGCAGGGAATAGGTGTGCTTGTGCACATAATAGTGTATATTTTGACCTTATTCTTGCAGTCTCTTCAGACTGCTTGAATAATGCCTGCTTTACATAATTGTTAGATTAGAAACATATATCCCAGGTCCAATTTCTAGCCCATACTGACTTTGTCAGCATTTCTCACAAAAATGTTTAGTAATCCTGATGCTAAAGTTCTGCCTCTGTGCACCAGTGCTAAATCCAATCTCAAAGACAAGAATTTTGGGTGGAATAGAGAATAGCTTTATTGCTTTGCCAGGTAAAAAGGGGAAACATCCTCCTGCCCCAAGAAATTGTTTGCTCCAACCTGGAAGGATTTGATGGGGAGTTTTATAGTACTGATTCCAGGGTGGTGTTGCTGATAAGATTATGGTGTGTGTGTGCCTGCACTCCTTTGTTCTGGTCTCACGTAATCTTCTTGATGAGCTTTGGTTACTTTAATGTAACCTCAGGTAGACTGCAGGACACCAGGCTTCCCTGTCCATCACCAACTCCCAGAGCTTGCTCAAAGTCATATCCCATAGTCGGCGATGCCATCCAACCATCTCATCCTCTGCTGTCCCCTTCTCCTCCTGCCTTCAATCCTTCACAGCATCAGGGTCTTTTCTAACAAGTTAGTTCTTCGCATCAGGTGGCCAAAGTACTGGAGCTTCAGTTTTAGCATCAGTCCTTCCAATGAATATTCAGGACTGACTCTCAAGAGTCTTCAACACCACAGTCAAAAGCATCAGTTCTTTGGTGCTCAGCTTTCTTAAAAGGCTTAAAGACATTGTTATAAGTATCCCCTGAGGTGACACCAGGATCCTGCCCCAAGGCCGCACTATGGTTTCTTGTCTTTGTATCCCTTCCCTTCTTGGACTAACAACCATTCAAATCTGCCCTTTGGAACTCAGGAAAGGTCATGGAGTCTAGAGTCTGTTTCCTATAAGAAACAGGAGACAGAAAGGCTTCAGTGCCCAGAAGCCTCACAGAGTCCTGCTTGTTTTCAGTCCCTGTGTTAAAATAACGTCAGTGACAATTTGACAATGACTTTTGTAGCATTTAAAATGCTACGAGTTCATGTGACTGTAAAAGGAATTTCTGAAAAATATTGTGCGAGCATAACATAGAGAAATAATTGTCTTTCAGTGCCTGAGGCGTGCTCTCACCAATCCAATTTTAAACTAGAAACAAAACACAGAGCAGAGGGGTAATAACAGCCATGTTTTAGAAGATGAGGCAGAACTGTTAGATGATTTGAGGAATGTCTATAGATTGAGGGTTTTTGTTTGTTTGTTTTTTTCCAAGCTGGGCCCAAGGGAGGAGAACCATGAAAATTAAAAAAAAATGAACTGAATATGAACTAATATTTCAACAGGCTGAAAGCTGACACTAAAATAAAATGTGTAGCAGTAAAAAACATGAAAAGTAAATAATATGAATGGCTTTCTAAATAGAGGTATAAAAGAAGCATCACTATACACATGGCATACATCTGATTTATTTTAGTATAAGGAATGCTCTTGTATCAGATGAGTTCCCAGATAGCTGAATCCAGGAGAAATATTAGCAAAAATTCAATCGGATCTCCTATTTTTTTTTATAAATGAGAACATGAACAGAGAATTTGCAAAAATTTATACCTGCTTTATAGAGAGCTTTACCTTATTCAACAACCTCTTCCAATAACACAAGAGAAGACTCTACACATAGACATCACCAGATGGTTAACACCAAAATCAGATTGATTATATTCTTTGCAGCCAAAGATGGAGAAGCTCTATACAGTCACCAAAAACAAGACCAGGAGCTGACTGTGGCTCAGGTCATGAACTACTTATTGCCAAATTCAGACTTAAATTGAAGAAAGTAGGGAAAACCACTAGACCATTCAGGTATGACCTAAATCAAATCCCTTATGATTATACAGTGGAAGTAAGAAATAGATTTAAGGGACTAGATCTGATAGATAGAGTGCCTGATGAACTATGGATGGAGGTTCGTGACATTGTGCAGGAAACAGGGATCAAGACCATTCCCATGGAAAAGAAATGCAAAAAAGCAAAATGGCTGTCTGAGGAGGCCTTACAAATAACTGTGAAAAGAAGAGATGCAAAAAGCAAAGGAGAAAAGGAAAGGTATAAGCATCTGAATGCAGAGTTCCAAAGAATAGCAAGGAGAGATAAGAAAGCCTTCCTCAGTGATCAATGCAAAGAAATAGAGGAAAACAACAGAATGGGAAAGACTAGAGATCTCTTCAAGAAAATTAGAGATACCAAGGGAACATTTCATGCAAAGATGGGCTC
>SJYX01017280.1:8328-20225 GCA_006410675.1 Oreotragus oreotragus | reverse complement strand
CACTCAATATGCCAGCAAATTTGGAAAACTCAGCAGCGGCCACAGGACTGAAAAAGGTCAGTTTTCATTGCAATCCCAAAGAAAGGCAATGCCAAAGAATGCTCAAACTACTGCACAATTGCACTCATCTCACGCGGTAGTAAAGTAATGCTCAAAATTCTCCAAGCCAGGCTTCAACAATACGTGAACCGTGAACTTCCTGATGTACAAGCTGGTTTTAGAAAAGGCAGAGGAACCAGAGATCAAATTGCCAACATCTGCTGGATCATGGAAAAAAGCAAGAGAGTTCCAGCAAAACATCTATTTCTGCTTTATTGACTATGCCAAAGCCTTTGACTGTGTGGATCACAATCAACTGTGGGAAATTCTGAAAGAGATGGGAATACCAGACCACCTGACCTGCCTCTTGAGAAATCTGTATGCAGGTCAGGAAGCAACATTTATAACTGGACATGGAACAGGAGACTGGTTCTAAATAGGAAAAGGAGTACGTCAAGGCTGTATATTGTCACCCTGCCTATTTAACTTCTATGCAGAGTACATCACGAGAAATGCTGGGCTGGAAGAAGCACAAGCTGGAATCAAGAATATCAGGAGAAACGTCAGTAACCTCAGATATGCAGATGACACCACCTTTATGGCAGAAAGTGAAGAGGAACTCAAAAGCCTCTTGATGAAAGTGAAAGAGGAGAGTGAAAAAGTTGGCTGAAAGCTCAACATTCAGAAAATGAAGATCATGGCATCTGGTCCCATCACTTCATGGGAAATAGACGGGGAAGCAGTGGAAACAGTGTCAGACTTTATTTTGGGGGGCTCAAAAATCATTGCAGATGGTGACTGCAGCCATGAAATTAGAAGACGCTTACTCCTTGGAAGGAAAGCTATGACCAATCTTAATAGCATATTAAAAAGCAGAGATGTTACTTTGCCAACAAAGATCTGTCTAGTCAGGCTATGGTTTTCCCAGTGGTCATGTACGGATGTGAGAGTTGGACTGTGAAGAAGGCTGAGCGCCAAAGAATTGATGCTTCTGAACTGTGCTGTTGGAGAAGACTCTTGAGAATCCCTTTGACTACGAGGAGTTCCAACCAGTCCATTCTAAAGGAGATTAGCCCTGGGATTTCTTTGGAAGGAATGGTGCTAAAGCTGAAACTCCAGTACTTTGGCCACCTGATATGAAGAGCTGACTGATTGGAAAAGACCCTGATGCTGGAAGGGATTGGGGCGGGAGGAGAAGGGGACGACAGAGAATGAGATGGCTGGATGGCATCACCGACTCAATGGGAGTTAGTTTGAGTGAACTCTGGGTGTTGGTGATGGACAGTGAGGTCTGGCAAGAGGTCTGGGGGTCGCCAAGAGTCAGACACGACTGAGCAACTGAACTGAATTGAACCTTATTCAAGGGGTGTGGTGGAACATAAGATCTGTTTTTTTGTGGTAAGGAGATATTCGTATGTTTAGATGATAAGCTCACCACCTTTATTTTTGTAAGCCAACCCTTTACCCCTATCAAGGACTTTCTCAAGGCAATCTGTAACTTTTCAATTGTTGCAGAAACCAGTAATCAAGAAACCAAGCACCACATGTTGAGAGTCGGAGAATTCAGTTTTACTATGCTGGTTGGCCCAGATGAGTTAACACTCCAAGCTCTGAGCCCCAAACACAGGCTTTTATAGACAGACTATGGTGGGTAACACTGGCTGTTAATAGGATGGTTTAAACTAGGTAGAGGTGCGGGGACAGCAGTCAAAACAGGGAGGATGATGCCTGACCCTTACACGGACAGACATGATTAAGCAGGTTTGTAGAGGCTGGGTGATTGCAAAGAGCAGGACAAGGGTAAGTGAGATAAGCTCCAGTTCCTAGTATTGTAAGTCCCCACTTTCTGAGGCTACATGACTATGTGATCCAGGCTTTGCAAGGAGCAAGCTGAGTTACAGAGGCAGAACAAGCAGGAGCTTATGTAAAATTTTAAATTTTCCTCTTTACAATCACAGAGCTAGGATTGTGATGCTAGAAGACTCTTGAGAATCCCTTCAGTAGCAGGGAGATCAAATCATTCAATCCTAAAGGAAATCAACCCTGAATATTCATTGGTAGGACTGATGCTGAAGCTCCAATACCTTGGCCACCTGAAGCAAAGCACCAACTCATTGGAAAAGACCCTGTTGCTGGGAAAGATTGAAGGCAAAAAGAGAAAGAGGCAGCAGAGGATAAGATGGTTAGATATCATCACCAACTCAATGGACATGAATTTGAGCAAACTCTTGAAGATAGTGGGACAGAGGAGTCTGGCATACTGCAGTCCATGGGGTCACAAAGAGCTGGACCAGCTGAGCAACAGCAAATCAAAAAGCTCTCCTAGGGCAGGAAATATGTGCAAACATCAGTTTCTAAACTTAAAACTTAAGTTTTTAGCAGTTGCTAAAACTGCTTCCTCCAGATGCACTAGTATCAGAATCCCTTATCCTTGCTCATTGTTACTGATGGGTAAATATGGGAGAGAAAACTGAAGAGTGGGGAAAAATCATGGAAGCCTCTCCAAGAATAAAGGACAGGATCAGCACTCTGAACAGAGCTGTGATAAAGTAGGGAGTGACTTCAGTTTCCTTGTTTACTGTACTCCCGCTGTACTCCCAAGTCCCAAGCTCACCATCAGGGATGGAATGCAAGGGAAGGGAGTTACAGTGATCCGGTCCAGAGATTAAATGATCAGATTTTTAAACTGAAAGAACCTATCTCATCCAGAGCCTTGGCATTACAGATGAGGAAACAGTTCCAAAGAAGCATCAGAAATAATCTGCCTAATATCACCCAGTAAAGAGTTAAACGAGAGTCTGTCTCCAAATTCTCTGGCCCAGTGCACTGACCACTGCTGTGCCCTCCTTCTTCAAAGAAAGCACTGGATCCTCATCACTTTATTCATATTCTTGTGGGTGAAGAGGAACATAAAACATTGTAAAAAAAAAAAAAAAGAAAAGGCTACATAAGAAAAGACATAGGGTGGAGTTCTGGCTTTGCAAGCCCTCAGGGTGCTTCCTCTAGTACCCTGTGCATATTTCTACTTTACTACTTAGCACATGCATAGCAATCATTTCCTTGTCAGTAATTATCAGTTTTCAAAATACCCATTCATTTTAGTTGAATTTAACTGTGTGATATTAATGAAGGAATTGAAATTTTATATTTCTTCATCAAATTCTCTTTTTTAATAAAGAGAAAGTCATATTTATTTGCCTGTTTAACTAGGTTTGTTGTGAAGAGTAAGCAATAATGAGGGCTGTAATGCACTTTACAACTGGAAATTAACCGCTAAGGAAAATCAAACGGTATTGGTGGTCATAGTAGAGAAGTAGTCATACTATTGCATTGACAATCACTATCTAATTAACATGTCTAGAATAGGGAACCTCAAAGAAGGGAGGAGAGGAAGTTTGTTCTTAATGAATACAGCATTTGCCAAAATGATAGTTATATTAGGATCTGAATTAGACCCCCCAAAAAAGGAGTTAGCTGAAGCGAAATGTACTGAAAGGTATCATTCCCATGTACATCTGAACTATGTTTGCAAATTTCAATGATGTACAATACAGAGGCTCCAAGGTACTTAAAAATTAAAAAATGATACGGGTGGGGAAAGATTGCTAATACATTCTATTGTCATAGTCTTATTCATTGTTTCAATCCAAATCAATTTTTTTTCCTGAATGGAGCTTCATTAATACATAATATTTCTATGAAGCATTAGTAAAACCAACTGAAAGCAAGTAAAATATGAAATCAATTATTATACTAGAGTTTATGATAGAATATTTAGAAAAGACCTTAATGCTTGGAAAGACTGAAGCAAAAGAAGAAGGGACTTGCAGAGGATGAGTTTGTTAGATAGTATTACCGATTCAATGGACATGAATTTGAGCAAACTCCAGGAGATAGTGGAGGACAGAGGAGCCTGGCATGCTGCAGTCCATGAGGTTGCAAAGAGTTGGACACAACTCAGCAACCAAGCAACAATCCATTGTGAAAAGTCAAGGTTATATACCTTTTAAATTTAAGTGTAATAGTGAATATTGAGGTTTCTATTCAGATGTTTTGATGTTGTTTACTGAGACAGTTCAATTTGCAACTAAAGCAAAGCCTTCTGAAAAACTTGAGAGTAAATCTGTTCAGATTTTAAAGCCATGTTTCAGTAAATAACAGACATGACTATTCCCCCTCCCCCACTCATTTATGGTTAGAGTTTGCTTTTTTCAAAAATAATCAAGTTGTTTTGGAATTTTATGGCAAACTCAAAGATGAATGCTTGAAAGTGGTACCTGTAGTACATAATATTAAATAAAATGTGTATTAATAGTGAATATCTATATAGTAGATTGTATTTCTGAAAAGTTTTGAACCCATTTATTTGTGGACATATTAGTTAACATTTTCCTTATAATCAGCTTTCTTTTCTACAATATCACTTGATGAATTTTACTTAAAGAAGTTTATAGTGAGATGTGAGCTTATCCTGTATGATTCATCTAATTCTCCTTTGAATGAGTTTTACCTAATAAAATGGTAACTGTAAGTATACTGATATATTTGCTCTTAGTTAAGTAATAGGTCTTCCGTGCTCTAAAACTTGAAAACAGTACTCTATTGGCAAATGAAATTTTTAAAAGATATCAATCAATGCAAAACTAAATATTTGTAGATACTTGCTCCAATAAGTACTTTCTTCCTATATAAGATGCTTATTCATGTCTACTCAGAGGTGTCTAGATATATGTGTTGCAGATTAGGCAAAACTTCACATACTCTTATCCCTAGAAAGGCCAGAGTTCATATGTGTTTACTGTGATTGGCACCTCACTGTTTGCATTGCTGATATACATGGAGGCTTTTTGCTGTGCTTTATTTGATTTTAGAGGAGGGGAAGAGGCAAGAATACTGGTGATTCTGTGGCTGGCTCAGTCAAACAACATGTGTGTTTTAAAAATGTACTCTCCTTACATGGGCTTAAATTTTTCTGTTTAGAAGCCTGAGGCTCAGAAGCTGTGAGAGCTGTTTAATTTTGTGAAATATCTGTTAGTGTGGGAAGGGATATTGGTCAAGAAAGATTAGGTGAGGTGGTAAATCCAAGGAAATATGTTTTGGAGTCTGATGAAAAAGGATGTTGCTAAGCTGATGAGGAAGGGAGGAATCTATCAATCTCTATGTGCTGCACAAAAATGCTCGAGCTCTGGAAGTACAAGTGTTTTTTTTTTTTCATTGAATTCTACAAATCTCAAATCTACAAACCTCAATTCCTTTAATTATCAAAAGGATGTAAAGGTAATAGTAGCACTTTCTTTATAGTATTGCTGCAAGCTTTGCAGTGGAGTTTCCTAGGTTAAGTGCCTAGAAGACTGTGTGATACAGTGTATCCACTCAGCAAATATCAGACATTATTTTTCATGTAATTATTTTTTATTAAAATTAGACTTGTGAACATGCTGAGACTTCAGCAAATGTATTTGCAGGATTCTCTGTTACAAAGAAGTTGATAAAAAAATATATATATCTGTTAGAAATTTCAGTGACCTGTGTGGGCCATAGTGAGCTATGGATGAAGATAAGAATAACTAGTAGAGAAGAAACAGTTCTGTGTTTGACTTATTGTTTAATCAGGGCATCTGAATCTTTTTTGTAGTGTCCAAACAGTATCTCTTCATGTTTTAAATTTTCAAATGTTCTGTCCCTGGTTAATTTCTTCCGTTCCTATCTCAACACAAGGATAAGTAGCAATTCTTCTATTACTCACAATGCCAGGGTCTTTGGAAGATGTTTATATTGAAACAATATAAATCTGCTTGCCTCCCAGCTTCCTAATACTATTTGTTTCATTACAGCTATATAATTTTGCATGATGTTGCATCAACCACTGAACCACCCATAGATCCTGGATTCCAGTGGCTCTCAAAGTTCATCACTGTGCTTCATTGATAATAAACACATATGTAAGTTTTATTTTGAATATATAGAAAATGTAAACAATAATTTGTTTGAGAGCCGTGTTGTACAGTTTTGACTGAGTTTATTGCTGTTTTAGAGACTGACATTTTTCCACTTCAGATTCTACTCATGGACTCTAGCATTCCTCAAGAACCCAGTGATATATATGTTTACTTCTTATGAATTCCAGTAATATTCTTGTACTATATTTACGATACCTGTTATATTGTCCTTCAAATATAATACTTAAGATACTTTCTCTCATTAAGATTTGTTTTTAGTATAGTATCAGTTCAGTTCAGTTGCTCAGTCGTGTCCGACTCTTTGTGACCCCATGAATCACAGCATGCCAAGCCTCCCTGTCCATCACCAACTCCTGGAGTTCACCCAGATTCGGGTTCATCGAGTCAGTGATGCCATCCAGCCATCTCATCCTCGGTCGTCCCCTTCTTCTCCTGCCCCCAATCTCTCCCAGCATCAAAGTCTTTTCCAATGAGTCAACTCTTCACATGAGGTAGCCAAAGTACTGGAGTTTCAGCTTTAGCATCATTCCTTCCAAAGAAATCCCAGGGTTGATCTCCTTCAGAATGGACTGGTTGGATCTCCTTGCAGTCCAAGGGACTCTCAAGAGTCTTCTCCAACACCACAGTTCAAAAGCATCAATTCTTCAGCACTCAGCCTTCTTCACAGTCCAACTCTCACATCCATACATGACTACTGGAAAAACCATAGCCTTGACTAGATGGACCTTAGTCGGCAAAGTAATGTCTCTGCTTTTGAATATGCTCTCTAGGTTGGTCATAACTTTTCTTCCAAGGAGTAAGCGTCTTTTTAGTATAGTATATGTCCCATATATTTTCCTTATTTTCTGCAAAAACTACTTATTCGATAAGTGTTCAATGAACTTCAAAACATAGTTTATTTTTCTCCAGTGTTAAGTACTGATATGCAACAATCAAATAAGGGCATATTTTATTTGTCACTTATTAACTACTGAGATAGATCACCATCAGATTTCATTTATATCATCAAGAAAGATATCTTATTAGTCTAGTAGGTTTCCTGAGTACTTTTTCTGAGACTTTCAAAATGTCTATTTTCCCTGAACCAATTAAGGATTAGAAATTTACCCAATTAGTTTAATTTTTTAACTTAAATTACACTATTATTAATTTCCCCTTCAGTGCTTGTGCATTCTTAAGACATTGACAGGAATAAATCTGAGATAATTTCTAAGGGCAAAGTTCTATAAGAAAAATAAGAAAAAAATGTTACGGAATCAGGATCCAGAGGAACATAGAAAAAAATTTAGTAGATATTGAAGGTGCTTAAGCTAAACTTTGAACTCACTTTCAAAAAGATCACCCTTTTAATCTTAAGTATCTAGGTAGTTTGCTTTGCGTTCCCTGTTGTGTTGTTGCTGTGTTCAGTTACCGAGTCGTATCCAACTCTTTGTGCCTTGATGGACTGCAGGACACCAGGCCTCCCTGTCCCTTACCATCTCCCAGAGTTTGCTCAAGTTCATGTTTATTGCATCGGTAATACCATTCAGGCATCTCATCCTATAATTCCCTTTTCTCCTTCTGCCCTTAATCTTTCCCAGCATCAGGGACTTTTCCAGTGAGTCATCTATTCACATCAGATGATCTATACAATATTCCCTGTTGTGCTGCTGCTGCTAAGTCACTTCAGTCATGTCCGACTCTGTGCGACCCCATAGACGGCAGCCCACCAGACTCCCCTGTCCCTCGGATTCTCCAGGCAAGAACACTGGAGTGGGTTGCCATTTCCTATGCAACCCCAAATCTTGAATCCTAAATATTTGATATGAGCCTAAACAGGGGAGAAAAAAAAATTATAAAGTCCTGGGAAGTTCATGTTAAATTTTTCTAAGTTTTTTTTTTTTAATATTAAAAGGGAAAATAACTTTCACACCTTAAATAATGAAGTACATACTATAAATTCATTGATGAAATATGTTGCAAATCACTTCTAACATAAATTCTGTATTCTTAAAAAATTGTTTGCCACATATATTAACTTACTGATTGAGCTTCTAGATCACTTAGTACAGTTGACTAATTATTTTCTTCCAATAAAGAAATTTTATTTGTATTTAATCTTTCTCAAATACAACAAAGTATCTTACTTTGATACATATATGTATCAAAGAGGTAAATCTGTCTAATTTCCCCCCTTTGTCATTTTATAACTTGCCTATGAAAATATACTACACCACCAGTCATGTTTGCTAATCTGTAATATATTACATCTCTGGAATCTGATTATTCATGTAGATCTGTTGTCCTAGTCCATCCAGCTTTAGAAATAAAAATAAAATATGTTATAACCACAAAGTATAAAATTATATTATTTTATATAGAGACAAGAAGCTGATTAGTAGATTATCAGAAATTGAGGATAGGAAGCTAGCTGGGCTTCCCTGGTAGCTCAGCTGGTAAAGAATCCACTTGCAATGCAGGAGATTCCGGTTCAATTCCTGGGTCAGGAAGATCCCCTGGAGAAGGAATAGGCTACCCACTCCAATATTCTTGGACTTCCTTTGTGGCTCAGTCCACAAAAGAATCTGCCTGCAATGCGAGAGACCTGGGTTTGATTACTGGGTTGGGAAGGTAGCAACCCATTCCAGTATTCTTGCCTGGATTATCCCCATGGACAGAGGAGACTGGCGGGCTACAGTGAATGGGATAACAAAGAGTCAGACATGACTGAGTGACTAAGCACAGAGGGTAGGAAGAAATGGAAAGTAATTTCATGATGGGTACAGGGCTTTATGTTCAGTTCAGTTCAGTAGCTCAGTCATGTCTGACTCTTTTCAGGTTATAAAAATATTTTGAATCAGATAAAGTTGGGACTAGCTAAAAGTGATGTTTGCTAAGCATCGTGAATATACTAAGTGCCACTGAACCACATACTTTTCATTTTATATTATGTGAATTTTACCTCCATAAAAGGAAAACAAAAAACAAAAAACTGTATTATGGGACTCCCAGTCCAAAACTTTCAAAGGATTTCTTACAAAAAATAATGATTCATATATATGTGGATTTGAAAGAATACATTTTAAGGGTTATATTTCCATATATTATTGTCCAAATCTGGCCTTAATCATATATTTCCTTTTCCAATTACTAGTATTACAATTATCAGTCACCAGTACATTTCCTCTCTCATAAGCTGTATCTTCATTTTAGTTTTTTTAACCCCATTACTTTAGTCATAATGGCCTAATGCTCATAATTTCTTATCTATCTCAGTGAATGAAATTTTTACATTCTCCACTTCTGAATTTTCTAGATCAGAAATGGGTATTTCACTTTTGACCTTTCCTGTTCTGTGATATGTAGAATAATAATCCTCAAAAATGTCCGTGTCCCAGTCTCCAGAACATGTGAATATGTTAGTTTAAGTAACAAAAAAGACCATACAGATGTGATTAAGTTAAGGACCTTGGGAAGAAAAGATTTTCCAAGACTATTTGGGTCAACCCAATCAAACCCAGTCTTTAAAATCCAGTAATCTAGCCTAGTCATGGTTAGAGAGGGAGATATGGTTATGGAAGTTGGTTCAAGAAGTTGCAACAAAACTAGCTTCAAAGATGGAGAAAAGGGGTCATGAGCCAAGACTATCTCTATGAGCTAGAAAAAGTAAGGAAATGGATTATCCCCTACACTATCCAGAAAAGGACATAATGCTGCCTTTTAACCTTAGAGTTCAGCAAGGTTTGTGTTGACTCTAATCTATAGAACTGTAAAATAATAGTTTTGTGATAGTTATTTAAGTAGTTAGTGGTAAAAAAAAAAATCTGCTTGCCAATGCAGGAGATGCAGGAAGACGCAGGGTCAGTCCCTTGATGGGGAAGACCCCCTGGAGTAGGAAATGGCAACCCACTCCAGTATCTGTGCCTAGAAAACTCCATGGACAGAGTAGCCTGGTGGGGCCACAGTCCATGGGGTCACAAAGAGTTGGACATGACTGAGCACATACCCAGTTATTTTCAGCAACTACATTTCTGATAATTCATTTTTAGCAGCATGAATAAAATAACACATCTTCTTTTCTCATAAGATTTATGATAAATATCTCATTGTCTTTCAAATCTATTTACGTTTTCCCATTTACACCTCTACTGCCTTGCTTTATGATTCATTACCTTTTTGGATCATAGCAATGAATTCATAAATAGTTCGTTTCATTTCTAAAGTCACTTTAATTCATTTCCCACACTGCAGTCATAATTTCCATACCAAGAGACAAATCTGTACATAAATTACTAATAAATCCCTTCAATCATTTCTATAACCCTCAGGATAAAGTCCAATCTCGTCATATGTTCCACCAGGCCCTTCATGATCTAGTTCTTGATCTCTCTATCCTCCAATGAATTATCATACAAATATACATGAAGTTCTTGAAAAACGCCCTATTTTCTCCTGCCTTTGGGTAAGTGAGAACTTTCCCTTGTTGACAGTACCATCTCTACCTAGTTCGTTGTTATTTTGTTGTGTAGGAGAAGGCAATGACAACCCACTCCAGTACTCTTGCCTGGAAAATTCCATGGACGGAGGAGCCTGGTAGGCTGCAGTCCATGAGGTTGCTAAGAGTCGGGCACAACTGAGCGACTTCACTTTCTCTTTTCACTTTCATGCATTGGAGAAGGAAATGGCAACCCACTCCAGTATTTTTGCCTGGAGAATCCCCGGGACAGAGGAGCCTAGTGGGCTGTGCGTCTATGGGATCGCACAGAGTCGGACACAACTGAAGCAACTTAGCAGCAGCAGCAGCAGCAGCAGCAGTTGCTAAGTCATGCCCAACCCTTTGCAACTTCATGGACTATAGCCCCCTAGGCTCCTCTGTCCATGGGATTTTCCAGGCAAGAATACTGGAGTGGGTTGCCATTTTCTTCTCGAGGAGAACTTCTCAACCCGGGGATCGAGCCCACACCTCTTGTGCCTCCTGCACTGACAGGCAGATTCTTCACTGAGCCACCCCCTGGTTAATACGTGTTTATTCTTCTATCAATATGTACTTGTTGCCTTTTTGAGGAAGTCTTTTCTAAACCCATATAATTAGGTTTCCTATTACTAATTGCTCTTGCCATCTTTGCATCCATAATAACCTCAGTCTTAGCATTTATCAGTCTACTGGATGATGTCATTTATTTTTGAATTGTAAGTATCCTTCACTAGACTCTATCTTTATTTTCACATCAGTCACTTGATATTCAAAAGTAATATATAAACTAATGAATGAATATAGGTATTTGTGCTGTGCTTAGTCACTCAGTCATGTCCAACTCCTTGTGACCTCATGGACTGTAGCCCTCCAGGCTCCTCTGTCCATTGGGATTCTCCAGGCAAGAATACTGGAGTGGGTTGCCATGCCCTTCTCCAGGGGATCTTCCCATCCCATATCTTCTGCATTGCAAGCAGATTCTTTACCATCTGAGCCACTAGGGAAACCCAGGAATACTGGAGTGAGTAGCCTATCCCTTCACCTGGGGAACTGCCTGACCAAGGAATCGATCCAGAGTCTCTCACATTGCAGGTGGATTCTTTCTAGCTGAGCTACCAGGGAATATAGGTAGTTACCTTTTGCCAATATGTAAGCAGATATCTGTATGTGTACCTACATTTTACCACTTCTGGTAGTTTCTGCCTTACTACAATTTTAAGCTTCAGTTCAGTTCAGTTCAGTTGCTCAGTTGTGTCCAATTCTTTGCTACCCCATGAATCGCAGCATGCCAGGCCTCCTTGTCTACCACCAACTTCCGGAGTTCACTCAGACTCACGTCCATTGAGTCAGTGATGCCATCCAGCCATCTCAACCTCTGTCGTCCCCTTCTTCTCCTGCCCCCAATCCCTTCCAGCATCAAAGTCTTTTCCAATAAGTCAACTCTT
>SJYX01017279.1:0-13357 GCA_006410675.1 Oreotragus oreotragus | reverse complement strand
GTTCGTGTGGAAAAGTAACCAAGAGGCAACAGAACAGTGAGAAGACCCGTGGAGGTCAGTAGGAGCCTTTGGGTCTTGCACGTTCCACCATCACCTCCTCTGTTCCTAAGCCCTTCCCTTTTCTTTCTGGACCTCAGGACCTCTGTGCAAGAGAGAAGCCCAATAAGGATGCAGCAGCCTTTTGCAACCCTGCCACGCCTGCCCCCTGCCCTTCATGAAAGAGGCTCCTGCAGGAGCCTCTCCTGAACAGAGCCTGGCAGAGCCCTTCAATGTGGAAACCTGGGCATCTCGGTGGGGTGGGAAGTTGCTTTTCCCTGACAGGCAGAGGCAGATGTGACAAAGCTCCCAGAAGCCCTGTTTCTGGGTCTATTTAAACTTCAAAGGGAATGGGTGTCAGCCTGCCTGTGAGTTTGGGGCAATCTGCCCTACAACAGGTGAGCTGAGTGTGAGAGTTGCAGTTCCTGCTATACAGAGCTTCCCCGGTGGCTCAGCAGTAAAGAATCTGCCTGCAGTGCAAGAGACCTGGGTGGGGAAGATCCCCTGGAGAAGGAAAAGGCTGCCCACCTCAGTATTCTTGCCTGCAGAATCCCATGGGCAGAGTCTGGCGGGCTACAATTCAGGGGGTCACAAAGAGTTGGACACAACTGAGTGATTAATACATACAGACAAATCTTTCTCTCTGGGTAAGTCATATCACTGTGTTTCTCATCAAGTTCCAATTTTAGAAATTTCATAAAACTTGTGTGAAACTCAAAGCTGCCCAGGAAGACCCTAGTCCTGTTGGGGGAAGGAGCATGTTTAAAAGCTGTAACACAGTAAGCAGGAGCAGAGGTCCTGAAGCATGTCGAGTTTGGGCCTTAAGAAGAGACCTTAAAATTATTAGTATAAAATTAGCAACAAGGCTTCAGGCTTCCCAGGTGGCACCAGTGGTAAAGAACCCACCTGGCAATGCAGGAGATATAAGAGACGTGGGTTTGATCCCTGGGTCGGGAAGATCCCCTAGAGGAGGAGAAGGCAGCCCACTCCAGCGTTCTTGCCTGGAGAAGTCTATGGACAGAGGGGGTCTAGCGGGCTACAATCCATGGGGTCACAAAGAGTCAGATGGTGACTGAAGTGACTTAGCACAGCACAGCCACAAGGCTTTACAGGGACCCTTCCTGAGAAGATGCTGATGCTGGGATTTGCTTCTGTGTTTCCCTGGGGGCTTCCCTGGGCCCCTCTCAGAGCTTTCAGTTCAATTAGGTCTGGGGTGGGGCTGAGGAAGTACATTTCTGATGAGTTCCCTTTATGATGCAAATATTCCTGGTCTCCACTTGGAGAGGATTCCCACTTTGAGAACTACTGATTTTTACAAGCCAGGAGTGTGTCTCTTTGAGAAAAAGAACACAGAATTCTTCTTCACATTTTTACAAAATCTATTTGCTTTTCCACAGTTTGCAGAGAAACACCACAAGGATCCCCCCACACACACACCCCGCCCCCGGGCTCTCGGAAGGGCGGCAGCAAGTGAGGGACTCTGCGGTACCAGTTGCCCTGGGGCAGGGGAAGGGTGGGGTGGGGGGTGGTCAGGCCACCACAGGGGGTGCCTGCTATACTGATCGGCAGGGAAAGAGGAGATCGGGTCAATTCTCTTCAAAACACAACACTTTCCTTAGCCTAGAACATCAGAAGTAGTTGTTTTCTACTGTTACCACAGGGAGATGGCAAAACGCGTACAAGCTGTCGCTGGAGCACGGGGCTGGGGCCTTAAGCTAAGCCGTGGCTGGTGCACTGAGCTAAGGAGCTCACTATTCTCCTCGCCATGGACNAGAACATCAGAAGTAGTTGTTTTCTACTGTTACCACAGGGAGATGGCAAAACGCGTACAAGCTGTCGCTGGAGCACGGGGCTGGGGCCTTAAGCTAAGCCGTGGCTGGTGCACTGAGCTAAGGAGCTCACTATTCTCCTCGCCATGGACTCTGAACGTGGTCGATCATGAAACTCTCTGGGCGTCCTTCTCCTCCGTCTCTACAATGGAGATGACCATGGTACTTCCTTCCCAGCACGGTTTTGAGGAGCCAGCGCCCAGTAAGGGCTGGCCGCTATTAATATTAGCAGAAGAAGCGGCATTGTGATATGGCTTACAGAACTGACTCTAGAGGCTGAGCGCTTGAGTTCAGATCCGGGCTCTCCAACTTGACCGCTGTGCAAGTGTAGACAAATGAAGCAACCTCTCTTGGCCTTGTCTTCTCATCGATAAAGTAGGCATAGCATCTCCCTTAGAGTTCTTTGAGGGTGATATGAATAGTGTACAGAAACATGCACGGTTAGTAAGGCTCCAGAAATGCTGGCTGCTGCTGTCGTGGTTGCTATGATTTTCTCATTTAAGGATCTTATATTAATCCCCACTGGTTCAGGAAGCACAGAGGAAGCCCCCTGACTCCTCCCATTGTCCATTGCAGAACACATGGGAAGGAGTCCATAAAGTTCTTTCAAATCAAAAACAACACTGAGTTGAATCCCTTTGTCCCATCAATATCAATCATCATTCATTTTGACATGAATTAATAAAAGTAATTTTATGAAAATCAAAGCTCAACTGGCCTGTTCTTGCTTTCTATTGCATTTCACTCAAATTGTATCCACACATTAGAGTTGGGGGAGGGAGTGTCAGCCAAATTTGCCCTTTAGGTTGAGCAATGAATCGATCTACCCATTGACTTGAGGATTTTATGAATTTTTTTTAATGTGGCTGATCTTGAATACATAGATCATTAAAACTACCAAGGAGAAGGGGAGACAATAGTTTTAGAGGTGGTTGTCATTTCATCAGCCACCAGCCAAGTGGCTGCAGATATGTTGAGACCACCTAACAACTGGCTAACAATTGTCAGTGAGCCTATTAGAGGCCATCTGTAAAAGGAATTCAACTACAAAATGTAGAACGTCGAAAGATAGCACAGAACCCTGGCCAAAAAGGGTCATCAGGGGCACCCCTTTGATAACAGGCACCTTCTGTCCCATGCCCCGACTTTCTTTCCCTACTTAATTTCCTCTAAGTACAACTATTCAGAAGTCACCAGTGAAACCTTCAGTCAACCAAGAGCTTCAGTCTGTTAGATGCTAGAAAACATCATTTATGCAGAAAAGAAGCAAAAACATGATGAATCTCTCTAAAGGATTTCAAAATTCAAGTCCATTCATTCAAAAGCATGTATAATAGTTCTAATGGGCCATAAATGATTCCAACACCAGGATGGAAAGTATTTCATTCAGCACGTTTGTGATCATGTGCATTGCAAACTGCTTTAAGACCTGTGTTCCCCATCGTGCAAGGCACACAGCATGTGTCCAATTAAATCTGGCCAAATTTAAATATGCTGGTACCACTTCAGGTACCACAAACTAGAATTATGTGGTCAGTAACACCGTTCTCACTAAGGAAGATATGATACCTGACATGTGTCTCTTTTACATAAACAGGTCCTGTCTTCACAAGGAGACTGGGAATACCTCCCAGAAAGGGGCTACCTAGGAACCAGGACTGTGTCTGGCAGGCGCCAGCATATCAACAGCCCTATAGCGTGGACATAGTTCACCATGCTCCACTCAATCTCCCTCTAATCCATGCCCATCCTGAAGGAACAAAGTGTCATGGCAGTGTGAGGAAGTAACCTGTAAGATTTAGGGATTTTCCAGACCAACTGAAAGGTTATCGCTTATCTCTGTTATTTGTGACTCACAGACCCTGACCTGGAGGGTTTGTAACTTACAGACCCTGACCTGGAAGGTTTGACTTTCCAGAGAGTCAGAAACACAAGTTGTGTAAACTGTGTGTTATCCACAGAATTATATCGCCAGACCCTCACGAGCCTATCCTTGTAAAGGTCAGCAGTATTGTGACCAATCATGATATATCTATACCTCCTCGCCCAATGTGGTTTTTTGTGCTTAAAAACTGTTCTGTAACTGTCATCGGGGTTCGCTCCTTGCTTAAGGAGGACAGAACCCCGGCGCGCCGGTTCAATAAATCCTCTTGCTATTTGCATCGATCCTGTGTCTTGGTGGTCTTGGGCGACGGACTCCAGGGCGGAACCTTGCGGTTCAACAGCAGTACCGTATGGAGCCTGCTTTCTGCTGGGAATTTTTAGGAAGGTATTCTAAAGAGCAGATCTTAGAACCAGTCCTTGAAGCATGAATAGGACTGAGGTGGTAATAAAATAGAAGGAAGAATATTCCAAGCAGAGTGAACCCCATGAACAAAAATTAGTTTGAATATCAGGCACAAAAGTCCAAATCAGGGTGTCTCTGTGGCTGTTCCATCACTCAGTCAGGTCCAGCCCCGTGGACTGCAGCACGCCAGGCTTCCTTGTCCATCGCCACCTCCCAGAGTTTGCTCAAACTCATGTCCGTTGAGTCGGTGATGCCATCCAACCATCTCAGCCTCTGTCATCCCCTCTCCTTCTGCCTTCAATCTTTCCCAGCATCAGTGTCTTTTCCAATGAGTTAGTTCTTCACATCAGGTGGCCAAAGTATTGGAGCTTCAGCTTTAGCATCAGTCTTCTCAGTGAATATTCAGGGTTGATTTTCTTTAGGATGGACTGGTTTGATCTCCTTGTAGTGCAAGGGACTCTCAAGAGTCTTCTCCAAAACCATAGTTCAAAAACATCAATTCTTCAGCACTCAACCTTCTTTATGGTCCTACTCTCACATCCATACAGGATATATACCCCCAAAGAATTAAAAACAGGGATGCAAAAAGATTATTTTTCTTCCATGTTCATGGCAAAGTTAATCACAATTGCCAAAAGGTGGAAACTGAGAGATGAATGGATTAAAAAAAATGCAGTCTATACACACAACACAATACTATTCAACCTTAAAAAGGAAGGTGTTCTTACACATATTATTACATGGATGAATCTTGTGGACATTATGCTATCTGAAATGAGCCTATCACGAAAGGAGAGCTATTGTATAGCTCTGTTCATACAGTAATATGACAGTATTAGACATATGACCACACCTACAGTAATCAGATTCAGAAACAGAAAGCAGAAAGGGGCTAACCAGGGCTGAGGGAGCAGGGAAATGGAGAATTATTGTTTAGTACTTACTGAGTTTCAGTTTTGTAAGAGGTGAAGGGTTCTGGAGGCAAATAATGGCAATGGTTGCACAACAACATGGATTACTTAATGCCACTGAATTATACACTTAAAAATGATGAAGATGGTAAATTTTATGTTCTATATACTTGACCACAATAAAAATTATTTTTAAAGTACAAACCAAAAACCATCACAACAATGCTCTGAATTCAAACATTAACTTTTAACTACTTAGGCATTTACACTCCCAAAAATATTGGATATTATATTTGCATTGTGCAAATTTGAAATATTAATATGACATTAATTTGACATATCAATTTTGGGAAATATGAATTTCCTCTAAAATGTGTTACATAATCAAGAACCATATAATTTTAGGGTTCAAGCACCAAATGAGCTGTAAACTCATGGCAGCATTGACAGACAAAAATTCCCATCATCTTTGTTGATAATTTCTCAATTGTACAGCACATGCCTTTAGCAAACATTGAATTGTTATTTTTAAATACACAGTCATAAATTTTAATTTTTTCTTATGTTATTTCCTTGAAATTCAAGCTCTTACATGGTAGTACCAGCACTAACTCTGAAAAAAAATATGAAACTAACTAAACTTGGAAAAGAAGTTAGAAGTGGCACCATCTTAAGAATCAAGTGAACCATTTACCAATGATTTCTCTATCTTTTTAGACTAAAATATATATATATTTTTTTGTAAGTTGTAAGCCCTATTTCCTTCAATTTGTGTGTTCTGAGAACACATCCCCATGACTCTCAATTATTTTGGAAATAAGTGTCTATACAAATACTTATTTACAGGAAATGCAGCTACCTTGTGTTATGAATTTCCAGTTTCCCTTTAGAAGTGTTATGACTGGACGCTCAGAAAATGTCTTGAGTCTGCTGGTCTGCAGTCCTCCTTTGCTATTAGAGTGACTACAACAGTCTCATTACCACACTAAGTGGTGTGGTGCCTTATCCCAGGCACGGAGCCCATTTGCTCAAAGATGAACATGTCGCTGAGAAGCAGGTCCAAGATGGGCCCCTGCTGCCTTCCAAGCACCCAGCCTTGGGAGCCTTCTGCTGGATGGGGATGTGTGGGTGGCTGGAGGCTGCCCCCAGAGGCTGAGAAACCACCTCCACTCCCACACAGATTTTACCTCCTGAAACCAGTCTTGAAAAATGGTCATAGTATTGAGCCTTGGGTCACTGAAAGCTTCCAGAGGTGTCAGAATCATTCAGTCATTGGCTCATTGGAGAATGGAATAACTTCATCCTGTAAGTATACATTGTCCCAGAAGAAGATATGAATATGAGAAGAAATGGGTACAAAAGATGGACTATCCAAAGACACACGTGTCTATCAAATAAACAGAAGAAAATTGAGGGCTGGAAAAATATTATCAAACATACTGGAGCCATATAAAACATGATGCCTCTTATCAAATACACATTTTTGCTCTTCGAACCTTTCTAGCAGGGACACAGTCTGTCTCGATGCCTGCGCCAAGGTCGGTCTGTGAAAACAAGGTTGTGAATAACAGAGGGAAGTCTCCTGCCACTCCCCCAGTCCTGGAAAGAGACCAAGAGTGATGTGAGGAAGGGGGCATCCACTGAAGCTGCCAGGAGTGCTGTGGCTTCAGAGGTCAGCTCCGTGGCCCATGTGGCCCATTTTCACATTTGACCCCATTTGCCAGAACAAACAAGAAATTTGAGCTTGGAAGGTTGCTTCCCATTTCAGCCAGCGTCTTCTGGGTGTGGAGAGATGCACAGGCAGGTGCCGAGGACCTCTGAAGAGGTGGGGCTCCCAGCATCCTTGTGGAAAGACTTCCCCAAGTCAGCGCTCAAAGGTTTACCCCCAAAACACACGCACACACACAATCTTCCCAGAAAGAATAGGATAGCAAGAATTAGATGGACTAAAATTATAATGCTAGAAGAAGCATCCCTGCCATACCAAAGATGCGTCTGGAAGTCGGGCCAAAGAATCTGCTCCGATTACTGCCTCCTGCAGAGGTTTTGGTGGAAAACAAAAACCTCTGGTTTTCCATTTGTCTCCAGGCTGTAATGGATGTAAAGAGGGAAAAGAAGTGTGCTGTGTCCCTAACTCAGTTCTTCTCGGGTTTTATGTTTAATGCCAATACTCCTTTTCTATCTTCCAGCCACACAAAATGGTACTTATTAATGAGCTCTCAAATTACATAAAGAGAGATCTGAAGAGCAGAAACTAAACCGTCCAAGGCAAGCCTGTGGCGTTGTGGCTCTGAGTACAGAATGGCATCTGTCTGCAAGCGAGGAGGGCCTGCTTGCTGCATCCATGGAAACCATAACCAGGGGAGAGGGAGAAGATGCCAGAATAAGCAGGTAAGGTGATGCAGAAAAGGAAAAATCCTCAGAAGGAAGATACTCAGCATCCGTGAACACACACACACAAACACACACACACACACCCTTCCCTGGTACCCTAAACTGTGCAACTCTCATCTCCCAGTTATAATGCTGACTTATAAAATCTTAGTTTCCCACATTAACAAATGTGTTTCTGTTTGTACATGTATATGTCTATGTAAGTATGCATGTATATATATATATTAGCTTAATAAATAAAAACAAATAATTTTGCAACATGTAGAAGTCCTGGGCCTTCAATCCGTTATGCTGATCCTCTGAGCATCCTCCTCCTTTCCAGATGGTACCAATTAAGAGCAAGACCCTCATCCTAACAGATGTTAAGCAAATAAACCCAATCTGAGGCTTTAATGAACAAAACCAGACACATTTACTATACCCAAGAGAAGCAAACCTAAATATAATGTATACAGTGGGCCACCTGGGTTAACTTGCAGCTGACTGGGGCTTTGACCTGTGGCTGTGACTAGTGTCAACTTTTCCCACGTATTTGTAATTAGCACAAGAAAGGCTGAGACACTGTGGAACACAATCCTAACCTTGGAATCCTTCCACTCCCCTTTATTTCTCCTTCATGTTGTTTGGAGAGGCAATTTACATCTCTAAAATACTTTGCTTTGCTTCCACTGGAATGGGAAGCGTTGCTTTTTAAGAGTCTAATCAATAATGATCAGCAACTAAGTGTGCAGCTTGTTCTTTGTCAAGAAAGTATGTCAATTTGGGGCCCCTCTGGGCTCTCGATGAGTAGATGAGTACAACTCACACACAGGTTGTGTCTCAAAGGGCTACATTCAGGATGACTGTGCACAATGCAGAACACACCTCAGGCCTTCGAACCACCTCTGGGGGCCCCGCTGAGCCCTTACATTTTCCTGAACAACAGGTGACAGTAAAGACACACAGTCTGCAGGAGCTAATTAAGGCTTTCTATTTCAGACGGGCTTGCACAAATGCTACTTGAAAGAAAAGATTGGTAGTTTAAAACACACACACACACAACCTGATTCAAGTTTCTCTGCACACGCTGTTCTGTTTCTGCATATGTTGCACCTAGATATTCCGTCCCCACCAGCTCCTTGTCTTATTTAAAGAACTCACTTTGTGATAAAAATAGTTTCCTTATTGTGGAGACCTCAGCATTGGCAAACAACAGGCCTCTAACCACTGACTCCCCTGACACACACAAGCACGCACACAGATGCACACACACACACACACATTAACGCCTAACACATCTAAGAGAGCTTGAGCTTGTCAAAAGCACAGATTCCAAAGCAGCAAAGCCAAGGGTGGCTTTGTGAGAAAGCTGCCATATTGTGGGAACATTTGGTTTCTGAACTGCCTTAAAATGGTGACCTTTTTTCTATTGCCAAATAAACATTCTACAAGCTGCACTGGTGTGGAACAAAAGTATTATCCGATAGTTGATCATGTGGATCAAAGAACTGTCTCTTAGATCCTTTCCTCATTTTTGACCAGAAAAAGGCATTTGTTTGAACTCTGAGAGGAAACCAGTCCACTTCACTTTTAATGTACATTTCACTTTTAAAAATATATATTTTTAAGAGTACACAGCACACAGCTCTCCTCTGAAAACAGAGAGAGACAGACTTAATAAAACACCAAGTCCCAGGGAATCTACATGACTAATTTTGTATTAAAAAATACTGAAGACGTCTGTTCCAGTGGGAACTGTCCCCAACTATTAGTAATTGCAAACATTAGTCATGAAGACATGGAAAATACAATCTGTAGCTCATCTAGTACATTTTGCCCAAAAATAAAATCTATGGAACTCGGTATCACCCACTTTGCTGCAGTGTGCCACCCAGTAATGCAGTCCAACTTTGTAGCCAAATATGCCCTGTTTTACTGATTCACCAAGTTCTCCCGGCAGCTCTTTGTGAGCAGCACCTTCTGCACTGAGCAGGACCACATGGCTAGCCTTCTTTTCCCTCTATCTATTCTATGTAGCCTGAAATCACAGAGATAAGCTCTGCTCTTATTACTATGGATTCAAAGGAAAGAAAGCCTCCCTCTGATGCCTCAGACAGTAAAGATTCTGCTTGCAATTCAGGAGACCAGGGTTCAATCCCTGAGTCGGGAAGATCCCCTGGAGAAGGGAATGGTAAGCCACTGTAGTATTCTTGCCTGGAGAATCCCATGGACAGAGGAGCCTGGTGGGCTACAGTCCATGGAGTTGCACAGGGTCAGACATGACTGAGCGACTAACACAAATGAAAGAAAAGAAGAACTTTAAGAGTGAAAAGTTGTGAAGTCGTTCAGTCGTGTCTGGCTCTTTGCGACCCTGTGAACTGTACCCCACCAGGCTCCTCCATCCATGAGATTTTCTAGGCAAGAGTACTGGAATGGGTTGCCATTTCCTTCTCCAAGGGATATTCCCAATCCAGGGATCAAACCTGGGTCTCCCTCATTGTGGGCAGACGTTTTACCATCTGAGCCACCAGGGAATCTCTTGAGTTTACTATCACTCAATCGCTTAGTATTACTAAGAGTGATAGGGGACGTGTAAAGAGTCAGCTATGAAGTTTGTTATTGTGCACTTTTGGGTCTCAGTTGCCAGAAAGTAGAGGGAACCTTTCCTCGTGGGTTAATGTGAAATCTCCCAGGCTCACAGAGAATGAACATGTTAAAGTTTTCCCAACATTTATCTGACTTGGTCTTGCCAAGTGGAAGGTAATTGTCCTTAGAGCCAATTTCTCCAGCCGTGTTCACATTCCACACATGCGCCAAGCCAGAAATGAAGCTCTTTAAGTCTTCCCTCCGCCTTCACAGTATGCTGCTGCCACTGCTGCTGCTGCTGCTAAGTCGCTTCAGTCATGTCCGACTCTGTGCGATCCCATAGATAGCAGCCCACCAGGCTCCGCCAATATGTCTATCCACAAGATGACCCATGATTCCTGCCCGACTCTCTAAATATAGTACTTGATGAAGTAACTCCTATTCATCCTTCTAGATTTACTAAGGCGTCAGTTCCTCCCCCAAATTGGCTCTCCCTTCCTGCACCTAAATCAGATCCTGCTTCAGAGGATTTCCATCATGCATGGTGCTCATCTCTATCACGGCAAAGTCACAGTTTATGATAATGGTCTAGTTACATGCCTGTCTTCTGTAAGACACTGTGAGCTCCTTGAAGAACATAACTGTATCGTTTTTCTTTCTCTCCTCCATGTGCCCAAACCAGGTGTTTGGCAGATGGATGGAGGGATGGCTGTGTGGGTAGAGGGCCCATTAGGAGCATCCCAGCAAGAGGACCCTGGTTTCCCCTGTCCTGCAGACTTGCCAAGGACATCCATGCACATCACAGCTGTCATGAGGACGTTCATTGCAGCCACATTGCTTGGATGATTCTTAAGAACAAATTATTTTTTTTTAAGCAAATTTAATTTACATTCAAAGACCGTCTCTGAACACTAACCCTTGAAGGAAGTCTCTAGGAAACAGCTCTAAATCATGAAAGACTTGTCTCTGAAGCTGGACCACATTTAAATTCCAAATCAAACAGCCTGCTCTTTTGCCCCCATTTCTTTATGTCGCCAACAAATGTAGCTCTGCTGTTGTCTCAAAAGCCTGGTTTGAGTTCTTACAGGTGAAACGTGCCTGCCTGAGCAATTAGAGGCACTTGATCTACTGAGATTAATGGCCTCTTTGCGGACCCGGCATAATTTAAATCCCCAAAGAAGGAGGCCAAAACGTTCACCAGCAGAAACCCTTCATCCCTCACCATACACTTAAAATGCCAGCAGTCAGTTCTGGTGGGTGCCTTACACACAATCCAAATAGAGTTGGCAGATAAAATACAGGATCCTCAGATACATTAGTCTCAGATAAATAATAAATAGTTTTTGTAAGTATGACCCATTCAACATTTGAGATGCACTCACACTAAAAAAAAAATTATTCATTGCTCACCTAAAACTCAAATGTCACTGGGTGCCCTGCATTTTTGTGCAGTAAATTTGCAGTCCTAGCTCAAAGCTGCAGCGTCTGAAATTTCTATATCACCGACAGTTAAAAGAAAAGTTCTGGCATCTGACTTGGTCTTGCCATGTGGAAAGTAATTGTCCTTAGTGCTCTGTCCACACTGACCATCCCTGAGGGACGCTGCAACCCTCTCTGCCCTCCTAGCATCGTTCCAAAGCCAGCTTGAGCTCATGAAATTGGAATGCATTTGCTGATGTAAGTCACCCTAAATTCTCCCCAAACCGTCATCTGAGAATCACCAAAAATGAAAATCCCAACAACAATCCTGTGCCTAGCCATACAAATAGAAAAACTTCGGGGAAATATGCAGAACCTTTTTTTGTAATCATGTTAGGTTTTGTGACCACAGTTCCTGCAATCACATGGCAGTTTCTAGACACTCTTATGCTTATTATCTTCTCTGGCTCCCAGGACAAACATGCAGGGTCTGGACTAGGGGAAAGCAAAGAAGGCTTGTAGGGTGCGTGGGTTAAGGAGGGCACGGAGTCCTGGGCCAGGTGCAGAACCAGCACTGAGAGGGAAGCGACACTTTGGGACCCTGTAGACTGCTCTCCTAGTCAAGAGTACTGGAGTAGATTGCCATTTCCTCCTTCAGGGGATCTTCCCGACCCAGGGATCAAACCTCTGTCTCCAGGGTTTCTTGCACTGGCAGGCAGATTCTTTGCCACCAGCGCTACCTCTGAGTTTCCTCTCTAAGGACGCTATCCCAAATAAGGTCACATTCTGAGGTCCTAGGGGTTGGAACACCAGCACATGAATTTGAATGGACATCAGTAAACCGATAATAAGGTGTCTCTACACAGATTGGTCAAGGACACTGGTTGACACTCAGGGTCCCTCGGACAGGTGACAGTTTCCCTCAGATTTCTTTTTTGTCTGTGTGTATCTTGCTATCTTCCCTTCAACCCCAAACTAACACCTTTCTCCAAAGATGCCCTGGAGAAGAAAAGGGCAACCCACTCCAGTATTCTTTCCAGGAGAATCCCGTGGACAGAGGAGTCTGGCGGTGTACAGTCCATGGGGTCGCAAAGAGACACAACTGAAGCGACTTGGCGTGCACCAATGACGGTAGGTATTGCACACCCTCTATGCACACCTGCGTGCCCCTCTCCACAGAAGATGGCCCTGGAGCAGCAACGACCCACCCTGGCTCTGTGAGCGACCGCGCTCAGCATGCGGACGCCCCCGAGACTCACTCCTTCTCCCTCACTACTGCGGCACCGGAACTTAGCGAACTTCAGGAAACCTTTACGTTTTGTTTTTGTTTTCGTTTTTTTTTTCTTATCCTTATTCGTTTCATCTCAATCATCACTTCCTGGGAAAATGGAATTAAAGTATCAAAGTCTCAAATCTCAGAACGTTTTATTTTTTTTCACAAGCGATGAGGAAAGCGATGACCAGCCCTCCCTCCCTGGTCGCAAGGGAGATTGGTGGAAGTCGGCTCATGCCCACGTTTGGGCCAGGTCTCTCGAGGATACTTAGGACAGGGGGCTAGGGAACCAGGCCAACGTCTAAAGGGTCAGCTACAGTTGCTTTCAACCACGTGACATGGAGCATCTGAAGCAGGAGGGTTGCAGTTTATGAGCGTCCCAGGAGAGCGGGGACACAGGAGAGAGGTCAAGGGGGAGGGGAAAAGAAATAAAGGAGGGGGAGCTGGAAAGTATGAGTTTGAGATAAGATTCTTTCCCAGCATTGTTGTGTGACCTCGGGGAAAGCACTTCACCTCTGTGCTGTGCTTAGCCCGCCAGGCTCCTCTGTCCATGGGGATTCTCCAGGCAAGAATACTAGAGTGGGTTGCCACGCCCTCCTTCAGGGGATCTGCCAAACCCAGGGACAGAACCCAGGTCTCCCGC
>SJYX01017278.1:154315-208613 GCA_006410675.1 Oreotragus oreotragus | reverse complement strand
ATTACCACCTCTGTGCTTCAGATACTTAAAATCTGTATATTTAATTCTTATCCTTTAGGAAACAAAATTCAACAGCCCACACATAAAGGTTCTAGATTGTATATTAGAGCCAATTCAATCTAAGTAAGTGGGTGGAAAGATGGTACTGATGGGCAGGCTGGATAAGTATGGGTGATAAGGCCACTTTAGGGTATTATTATAGGAAGCAGCAAGTCTGAAATTAAGTGGCGACAGACAAGTTGAAGAAGAAGGGGCAAATGGCAGAGACTGAATTGATAAGTCCTGATTTATCAGGAGAGGTGGGAGGAAGAATCACATAATAATATGAGGCTTTGTCCCCAACTGATTATAAAGAACAGGTACAGAAAAATGAGGAAGAAAAGGAGAATCCACATTTCGTGAATTCCACTTTGAATACAGTTAGGGCTGATATACCAACTAGGGCCTCAGTTGAAATTTTCTAACAATTAGTGGGATTGTTGGTGTGTGTGTATACACAAAAGAGTGAGAAAGAAAATAAGGTGTATGAGAAAGTAGAGCAAATTGATGGAGCTATGTTTTAGGGGAGACATGAGTTTGAAACAAAAATGAGCAGTTAGATTCCTGAAAACAGAAAGGCAGTGACATCCCCAAGGGAGGATATTTTGAGATATAAATAAAGATATTGGTAAATTTTGAAGGAAAGCAAATCAAAATCTTTGATGCTATTAGTAAAATGGATAAGAACATCAAAGATGGATGATAGTGGGGGTAGATTATGTTCTGAGTAAGAGCAGAATTTTACTATGGAAAATTGATGAAGTGTAAACAGGGGATGTACACACTGTATAGCAGATTGTAGGGCAGTTGGGAGAGTTAGAAAATAGCTCAACAAGGTAGAACCATTTACATTTTTCTCGAGCACTGTTTATCAGCCAGCATCTAGTGAAAACAAACAGTGAGGTCCATTCAGAGTAGGGCGTCTCCTGGAAGATGAGTCACAATGACATATTTTGAGATGCATTATTCCAGATGAACAGGGAAAACCCTGAAGTCTCAAGAAATGCTGCCTTAAAGGATGAGAAGAAAAGGATGCTGACCTGGATGCTGAAATCAGAGAGAAGTCACACTGTGTCCTGAAGCTCTGCGGTGTATCACCTCGAAGACAGAAAAGTCGAGATAACTGGGTGATGCTGATTTCAAAAGGAGGAAAGGGCTAAAAGACATTTCCAAGAAAGGATCTAGATGTGCTAGAGGTAAACAATTATGCAGGCCCCACTAGGGCGGACCTCCAGGGAAGTATTACCAGGAAGGAATCAGGTTTTCATTGATACGAAGAAGTATAATCATTAGAGGTGGCAGAAGATGAAAGAGAGTATGATAGAGGATGGATCACTGTTAAGGCGGGTGAGAGTTTTCTTCCTTGAAAACTAGAGCTTAGTGACCTAGATATCTTTATCCCAATAACATAAAGATGAAGGCTGTTATAAAGAGAAGGAAATAGAAAAAAGTGAGCTGACACTGCAATTATGGAATTCAGGGAAGCATTAAGAATGCCACAAAAATCCATTTTAAAAAGACATTATATATTTATCCCCTATTTTAAATTATGATAAGACATAATTCAATGTCTGGTGTTTATATAATAAGAAATACATACTTGTAAAACACAAAAGATTTTCTCTTTTTTCCTCCTTTCAATCTCCCATTGCTGTGGAGGTGGTTCAATGTACCATGCAGCTGGTCCTTACGTAATATGTGGGATAAAAAAGTATGTGTTCTGTTTTTTAATATTTCTTATATAGTTTTGGGCAAATATGCTCTAAAGATGGCAAATGTTATTGACAAACGTAAGACACAGTCCAGGAACAGTTATGTGTTGCAGGTTAGTTGCCTTTTTCAGGTCAATTACCTGTTACACATTAGTTACCTGTCTCAGGTAGCGTGCTGACGTTGCAGGTCATTTCATTACCTTCACCAGCTGAGGTTGAGGCTCTTATTTCAAAGACATAAGAGGTATTGGCAAGAAGTTTCATGAATGTATACATGTGATCTTGGGGAGAGATGTTTGTAGCATTCCTTTCAACCGTTATCGTATAATGTGTAATTATTCCGTTTGCTTTTTTGGGTGGATCCCACTTCACTGAAGCTGACTGCCAGCTAGTTGCCATACATTGTATGTTTTGTACAACATCTGGAACTTAAGAGATAAGCAAATGCCCGAAGTTAAAATTTATACACATGTAACAGATAAATGATTTAATTATGTGATTGCTAGATAAAATCATGTTTATGAGTAGAGACAGAATGAAAATGTAACATATCAACCTTTCAAGTGTGTTAGCCGCTCAGTCATGTCCAACTCTTTGCAACCCTATGGACTGGCTCACCAGGCTTTTCTGTCCATGGAATTCTCCAGGCAAGAATACTGGAGTGGATAGCCGTTCCCTTCTCCAGGGGATCTTCCCTACCGAGGGATCAAACCCAGGTCTCCCACATTGCAGGCAGATTCTTTACCATCTGAGCCCTTCAACATGTGCTCAGAAACTTCTTAACATGGACTGAATCAAATGNCTGGCTCACCAGGCTTTTCTGTCCATGGAATTCTCCAGGCAAGAATACTGGAGTGGATAGCCGTTCCCTTCTCCAGGGGATCTTCCCCACCGAGGGATCAAACCCAGGTCTCCCACATTGCAGGCAGATTCTTTACCATCTGAGCCCTTCAACATGTGCTCAGAAACTTCTTAACATGGACTGAATCAAATGGGCCATTTTCTATGTAACTATGTTAATCCTTACAATACTGAATCTACCACTGAATATTCTCCTAGGCCCAACATCAACACAACCTCAAATACTCAGAAGCAACTGGATAGCCAGCTTCAAGTTCAGGCAGTGGTTGAAGCCTGCCCGATTCATCTTTTAATGGGAAGGAGCAGTCTTTGCCATACTTTATGATGGAACTTTCTAATGCAAAACACCCCAGGTGGCTTAGTGGGTAAAGAATCTGCCCGCAGGGCAAGAGATGCGAATTCCATCCCTGGGTCGGGAAGATCCCCTGGAGAAGGAAATGGCAACCCACTCCGGTATTCTTGCCATGGGAAAATCCCACAGACAGCGGGGCCTGGCGGGCTACACTCCATAGGGTCGCAAAGAGCCGGACGTGACTGAACGATTAAGCACGCACACATAGATGTAGGTGCAGGCGCCTCACCTATGTGGCCTAACAGTACTAGGAACATGTAAATAATTGAGGACTTTGCTTATATATTCAGATGACTTTTTTTGTAAAAATTGTGAAGACCTGATCCCTCAGTACTTAGGAAAAAAAAAAAAAAAAGACTGAAGATGGAAATCAGTCCCAGTTTTTAATTCAGTCCCAGTTTTTTCTAGAACTTCCTTGAATTTACTTGGAAGTAGGCACTATATTTGGCAGATCTAGTTAAAGAGAACTATCCCAGGCCCACCAAAGTGACCCTGAGAGTCGGTACTTCTAGGGAAATATCTGATTATCTAAATGTCCCCTCATGTTGACATAGCTTATCTTGTTATAATAAAAAGAGGATGCTGTAAAGAAAATTTGCATATTGTCAGTTTGTGGATTACAAACAACAATCAGTAAAAAGAAAAAACCTGTCATTATGGGGAAGCAGAGTTATTTAAAGAACATTCAAGTCATATTTGACTTGCCTACAGTTCTCTCCTCGCGCCTAAATTTCTATCTTATCTTTACAAATCCTTCATCCTCTGTAAGATAAAGGCATCAGAACTAAAGGAGAATAACTTAGGGAGGGTGTGTGGCATTTAAAGAAAAGATGATTCCTCTGTTGATCCAAGGTTCTGGCAGTTACATATGTTTAATTATTTGCTTTCTTATTTTCAAAAACGTATACCATTATTTTCAAAAGTAAGTGAACAAGAGACAGTTGATAATGTGCTTAAGTTTAGATTATAAACCTAGATTTTGTGAACATCCATTTTACTGACTCTATAAATCTAAAAACAGTTAACCAGCAGATATTATAACACTTCAAGTTGGAAATTTTATTTAACCAATCAGGGCATAGGATTTTATGGAATTATTTCACTGGTAAAATATATTTATAGGTTTATAGAACACTGTCTACAAGATTAGCCTTAAATCTTTATCAGTGTAATATGTGTGTAAATGGTTCAAAAGTTTCTTTTTTCTTTATGGGTTTAGCATTTTTCCATAGTATCACTAATTTATGATACACATTTCCTGCAGTCATGTCCACTTTTCACTAGAGGTCAGAGGCTGATGTTCCAGTTCAGTTTTTTCACTAATTTTCTCAGCCCTTTTCATCTCACTGCCTGAATCATGGCTTCTTCATCTGAATTATGGGAATAGGGCATCAGTAAAATTTTTTGAGTACTTGTGTGTCCAGTACTCTAATAAGTGCTTTATATGAATCTCTTCAAATATTTTTTTGTAACAGCTGTGGGTGGCTACTGCTAAAATATGATTCTTTTTGGTTAAAGATATAGAGGCTCAGAGGAGTCATGTGCCTTTGCCAAGGTTTTACTAGTAAGTTGCAGAGCTTGGATTCAAATCCAGACACTGATTTCAGAGAGTGCATTTTTATCTACTATAAATACTATTTACTAAGCATGTCTTAGGGGCATGCCATGAAAACAAAGTATCAGGTATTCACAAATTAATGTGAAATGATTATCAGTGAGTGGTCTACAATTTCAATTTAGGGATTCATTAAATGCATCCAGACCTACAAGGAAGAAATGACTAGCACAGAATCAAGTGCTTAATCAATTAAGAAAAAAAAAAAGAGAGAGATCGAGTGAGGAAGAGATGCCTTTAAAAAACATGTGCTTCCAGCTGAGAGAAGGAAAAGGATTAAATGTCTAAATCAGTTCTATATGAAAACTGTTCAACACACAAAACTGAGCTATGGCATGTCATGACACACAGGTAAGTTGTTTAATTAGACCAATGGTATTTCAAGCCTTCATAGTCCCCACCACATGTCACAGATGAACTATGGAGAAATACAGGCTTTCATACTGACTAGTACTCTTCAAATGTCACAATATACATTATTGTATATATAGTGACAATATTTTGTACAATATACAAAAAAATCATATAGAGTTTTTTTCATTAAAATATGAATCAACCAGTTAAAAGTGATTATTGGCTTCCCCCCACCCCCCAGCAATTTCAGGTAGTACTAGGAATTAGGTAATTTTCATATATATCTAGTAGTGTACTTTGCTCCTAAACTAGTCTTTTATTTCAACTTCCTTGGTCCAAAATGAAAAAACATGCATAAATATATATCTATTTGATTGCAGACAACAAGATCCAGTCTAGCCTGAAAGTATTAAAATTCAGCTTCTTTGAGTGGACAATTAAATATTGATACTTAGTCATGTAAACTGAGAAAGGAAAGGGAAAAGTGTTAAATACAAAATCAACGTTTTAGGATCCAAAAACTATGTCTAACCTGATTCTTGGGTTGTGAATTTTACTACATTACTATATTGATTTCCATTTCCAACCTTAGTAAAGGCAGTTATGCTGATAGAATAAGTGCTGACTGGTTCCAGTCCAACAAGCTTGGCTTCAGTTTGAAAACCTGAAATATTCTGAAATGCAGGAAAAAAAAACAAAAAACAAAAAAAAACCTCTTAGTCACAATGCATTATCAAAAAACTTATTTATAATTGGAAGAAATATTTTTATGTCTTCTGTGTTTAACCTATGATTTAATAAGCATGGGCATTTTTAATTAAAAATTCAAAAATTAAACAGTTTTTGTGTATGCCCAGGGTATGCTCAGNAATATTCTGAAATGCAGGGGAAAAAAAAAAAAAAAACACCTCTTAGTCACAATGCATTATCAAAAAACTTATTTATAATTGGAAGAAATATCTTTAATTCATAAAAATTATGTCTTCTGTGTTTAACCTATGATTTAATAAGCATGGGCATTTTTAATTAAAAATTCAAAAATTAAACTGTTTTTGTGTATGCCCAGGGTACGCTCAGCTGATGGCACAAGGATGAACTGGACACTCATCAACACTGAAGAAAATCATAATTGCCATTGGTTTTTAAAGCTGACGTATTTTGTTTTTATTTTGCCTCTCTGATTTTTACTTAGAATTACATATGATTACTCCCTTTAAATTTGCTAAAATTAAAGTCCTCAATTGGAATCCAACTTATGAGCAGTCAGTGGTACATTATTTTTCTCGAATTCATCAAAATTCATGTTTTAGTTCTCAGTAACATTCTGCTTGTAAATTAATTTATTCATCAGCTCTTATATGCTAGGCACTGAAAACACAGCAGTGCATGAAACAGAAGCTCTGCTCCTATGAAGCTTCAGAATTACGAGTTTTTCCCAGACAACTCCTAATTTCTAATTTTATGCAATCTCTTAGGAAAATGAAAAAAACAAAGAAAACAGTTATCACAGATGTACAAAAAAGGATATGGTTTCTCACAGAAAAGTTTACCATCAAAAACAAACACTTCTTCAAAGAGGATTGTCCTAACAGAAAGAGCACTTAAGATTAATAGTTATCCTATGGGGAAAAAAAAAGACAACCTCTTACGTGGTATAATTTTAAGAATACTGTATTATATCTGATCCAAAATATAAAACAGTTTGACTTATACATTAAACATTTCAGTGGCAGAAATTTAGCAAGAATATTCACTCTCAGGGCACTCATAGTTAGAATCATATTTTAAATTAATTTCTTACAAGTTATTGGTATCCTTTATGAATTCACTGTATTATACAATTTTCTTTCACTACTATTTACAAAGCTCATGGTTAGATAACCGGGAGATTACAAAGATATATAAGACGTGGTCCCTGTCATCCAGGAACTGTTATATTCATTAGAAAAATCTACCAACAACTGTATATGGAGAAAAAATTAAACACAAGCAGATAAATTTTGACGGGTTAGGAGGGGTGAGTGAGTATACAGCAAAATGACTGAACTCAAGATATTATAATAAAAAGTGTGAGTAGCTTATTGGATAGCAGACAGACTGACAAAGGTAACTGTAAAAGGGAGACATGAGTAAAGAATATTTTCAAACATAGTTTTAGCAGAACTTTCTCTTTCAGGATCTGTAAGTGACCTGACTGGGATGGCAGGAACATTTGGAGCGGTCCAAGAGTTATGATGCCTCCACAGACACACACATCCCTGGGAAGGTAAGAGAGAAAAGAGAGAAAAGAAACTGCTGTGTGGGGCACAGAGGGAGCTGAAAACAGAATGGAAACTGGGACACCACACTCAGAAAGAAAGCCACACAGTGGGAGGAAAGCAGATGCGCTGGACGTCGATGGCATAGGGCACATACAAAGGGATCGGAAAGATAATAAGGCTATGAGCATTCGTAGGAGACAAAACAGACGTAGAAAGGAATGACTGAAAGCAGTAGCAGATTTTAAAGGAAAACTACTCTTTCCCCCTCAAAAAGGATATATTTAATACTTTATGGTATGAATATTATGTTTATAATATAAAAATACTTATAGTGAAATATCAATGGTAGCGTTTCTATTGAGAAAATAGATGTCTAAAAATCTTAGAATATAACTTAGTCTCATATTCAGGTAAAGAAGCACCGTCATTTCAGGGTTAGTGTTATTACAATGCTGAATGAAATTCGTTCTTTTGCCAACTATGACAAAAAGAACAATAGGTAACATGTTTTTCACATACTGGGGATTGTTTTAAATGCTTGATATAGATTTTCCTCTTACAAGCTTCACTTTTTAATGGCTTCATCTTTACAAATCCCATTTTGCACTTGAGGACACTGAGTCATAAGAAGTTAAGGAACTGCCCTAAGGCAGCACAGTAAGTCTTGAAGGCAGGGTTGCAACCATTTGGAAATTATTGCAAATTATTCCAACCAATAATTTGATGCCAGAGTCCTTAGTTCATGACTATGCTAATGGTGTTGATGGTAGACAGCTCTGCTCTGAGGGAAAGATCACACATATACATCCACGCTTCAATATTCAGACATATTTATCCTAGGAATGGCCATATTCCTTCTTATTTAAAGAAAATAAAAATCATTATTCTTTATGCCATAGCATTACTCACTGCTTTTGATTTTTTTATTATTCACTTTGTAAGCTACACATGCTATAAAAATAATTTACCATCCATAATAAATTATAATGCATATAATACTGGGGATGATGTTTATGCAGAATTTTTGCATCCTCCATGCTGTAACTGAAAAGCATTCCAGTACTTCATTTGCCTTTGGGGAAAAAAATAACACTTTCTCAAATAAATGCTGCTGCTGCTGCTGCTAAGTCACTTCAGTCGTGTCCGACTCTGTGTGACCCCATAGACAGCAGCCCACAAGGCTCCCCCATCCCTGGGATTCTCCAGGCAAGAATACTGGAGTAGATGTTTATGCAGAATTTTTGCATCCTCCATGCTGTAACTGAAAAGCATTCCAGTACTTCATTTGCCTTTGGGGAAAAAAATAACACTTTCTCAAATAAATGCTGCTGCTGCTGCTGCTAAGTCACTTCAGTCGTGTCCGACTCTGTGTGACCCCATAGACAGCAGCCCACAAGGCTCCCCCATCCCTGGGATTCTCCAGGCAAGAATACTGGAGTGGGTTGCCATTTCCTTCTCCAATGCATGAAAGAGAAAAGTGAAAGTGAAGTTGCTCAGTCTGTCCGACTGTTAGCGACCCCATGGACTGCAGCCCACCAGTCTACTCTGTCCATTGGGTTTTCCAGGCAAGAGTACTGGGGTGGGGTGCCATTGCCTTCCCCGCAAATAAATGCTAGTCTATTACAATATATTTTGGCAATTAAGTGCTATAAATCATACAGGTATATTTGAGATCCTTTGTTACATTAATTCTTTGGGTAGTTTTCATTGATTCTGAAACCTAAAAATGGAGGAGCAAAAGGGTGTTTAGAATGGAAACTAATTAGCATTGAAGGAAAAGAATAATGATATATCTTAAAAGACCAATTAGTGTGAAATTATACTATAACTGGGAAGGTTACTAGAAGTCCAGGATAAACACATCTCTGAAAAGGTATAAATATTCACTTGGTACTTCTTTTAACACTTGGTAGTTTTTCCTTAATTATGGTTTCATTTTCCACAGTTTCAATTACCTGCAGTCCAGCTCAAAGTCAAAGTAATTCAATATACTAAATGGAAAATTCTAGAGATAGACAATTCATAACTTGTACATTGTGAGCTGGTCTAAGTTGCGTGATGCAGTCTCCAGGCATCCTGCTTCATCTTGCCCTGGGTGTGAATTATCCCTGTGTCCAGCGTTTCCTGCCTGCTAGTCCACAGGCTTTTTGGTTATCAGATCAACTGTGGGGTAGCACAGTCTTGTATTCAATATACCCTTATTTTACTTAATAATGGCCCCAAAGTACAAGCGTAGTGATGTTGGCAATTCAGAGATGCCAAAGAGAAGCCATCAAGTGCTTCCTTTAAGTGAAAAGATGAAAGTTCTCGACTTAATAAGGAAAGAAAAAAAGTCATATGCTGAGGCTGCCAAGATCTGTGGTAAAAACAAAGCTTCTGTGAAATGCTGTGAATCGGGAAGAAGGGAAAAAATTGTACAAGTTTTGCTGTTGTATCTCAAACTGGAAAAGTTATGGCCATAGTGTATGATAAATCCTCAGTTAAGATGGAAAAGGTGTTAAATTTGTAAAAGAAGATGTTTTGAGAGATAGAGACAACATTCACCTCTTATTACAGTTTATTATAATTTTTTAAATTTTGTTGTTAGTTATGGTTGTTAATCTCTTCCTGTGCCTAACTTATAAAGTAAACTTGATCACAGCTACGGATATATAAGAAAAAACAGTACATATAGGTTTACTACTATCCTTGGTCTCAGACATGCACTGGCGGTCCTGGAATGTAACCCTTGCAGCTTAGGGGGATGACTGCAGAAATATATTACACTTTAGACAATAACAGGTTATAAATAGTCTGAAAAAAAATTTACTGTATACTTTTGCAGCATTAAAAAAATGGTGTAATTATATCTTAACTTGCAGATATCTAAAAACTTTAAATTCTATTAAAATGCTCTACAAAGTACTTTACTTCCATATCTGACAAAAGTTTGCTGTGTTTTCCTTAAGCATCCTTAAATTGTGGGAAACCAAAGAGATTTTTTTTTTTTAAAGATGGCTTTTGTGTTATTTAAAACAGTCCATCTTCCCCCGCATGTCAAAATATTTTACAAGAATTTCTAAGTTTTTGAAATAAACATACAGTGTCATAATCAACCTACCTTATAAAATATAGTATCAGTTTCATGTTCATGAATTTTTAAACTATATATTTTAACAATACCGCCTGGAACAGGACTTGGACTCCATTTCAGCCATACAATGTCTGAAGTGTAGTTGACTAAAGTCAAATTTTGAGGAGGTGCTAAAGGCACTGCAGGGAAACACATTACAAGACTTACATTCATAACATTTTTAGCAGAAAAACATCATCGTGACTCTAGCTTCTGGAAGACACTAGTTAAGAAAGATTTATAAACTGATCATATTTTAATTGCAGAAAAATAAAGAGCATAACTTGCAATGTTTTGTACTTGGAACTCAGGAGTTCCAAAGTAGCTTTCAACAGAACAATTTGTTCTGAAACTCAAATTTAAAATGTTCAGCAAAGCAGATGAATAGTTGTCAGCCTGTTACAAAAAGACAATCAAATATCCTTTCATTCTCCATGCTTTTCCTTAAAAAGAGACAGCAGGTGCTGCAACAGTAAAATCATTGGAAGAAACATGGATTCTGGCTTACCTGACTCATCTGTGTAAAAGAAAAGAACACTGGAAGGACCGAGTCCTTTTATAGTTCTTGCTGCAGCAAAAAAACTATATAATGTAAATGGTGAAAGCTCTTCCAGTATTACATAGTTATCAGAAGTAACAAAAGAATAATTCTCACTTGGTCCTTGTAAAGTTAAATCATAACTTATTATTGCACCATTTGGTTTTACTGGGGGATCCCATGATAAAAGAACTGAGGTAGAGGAAAGGTTTTTAAAAGTGTTGATTATTGGTGAAGTTTCTGGGACTATAAAAGAAAAAAAGAATATTAAATGAAACAAAAGTGAATTAGTATCAAAAAGAAGAGGTTTCATTAATAATGGGACTTAATTTTATCAACAGGTAATTATTTTAATTTTAATAAACTGTAAACCTTATTGTGTTTATTGAAAGGCTAATTACTTAAGAACAAACAGAATCTATGTAGTGATAAGAATAACGTTTTCTAGCAGAAAGCAATATAAATAACAGAACACCAACTATCTGCATAATAGGAAATAAAAGGGTCCAGCCTACCATCTTCTTCAGTTCTGATGTGTAGTTGGGCAGTATATGTATCAGAGAATCCCTTTTCTGTTGATGGAGTGACTTTTAAGATATAGTCAGTATATTTTTCCAGATTATCAAAATACATGCTTCTCTCATATGTAACTAGAGGTGGCCTCACGTGGCGAGGAGTCTGCTGTGAGCTCAAAGAAACATAGTAGAACACTAGACCGTTTGGTTGAGACGGAGGGCCCCAGCTTACATTTATTGCAGTTGACGAAATGGACTCATAAGTCAGGTTTCCAACAACTCNAAGTTCTAGACTTAATAAGGAAAGAAAAAAAGTCATATGCTGAGGCTGCCAAGATCTGTGGTAAAAACAAAGCTTCTGTGAAATGCTGTGAATCGGGAAGAAGGGAAAAAATTGTACAAGTTTTGCTGTTGTATCTCAAACTGGAAAAGTTATGGCCATAGTGTATGATAAATCCTCAGTTAAGATGGAAAAGGTGTTAAATTTGTAAAAGAAGATGTTTTGAGAGATAGAGACAACATTCACCTCTTATTACAGTTTATTATAATTTTTTAAATTTTGTTGTTAGTTATGGTTGTTAATCTCTTCCTGTGCCTAACTTATAAAGTAAACTTGATCACAGCTACGGATATATAAGAAAAAACAGTACATATAGGTTTACTACTATCCTTGGTCTCAGACATGCACTGGCGGTCCTGGAATGTAACCCTTGCAGCTTAGGGGGATGACTGCAGAAATATATTACACTTTAGACAATAACAGGTTATAAATAGTCTGAAAAAAAATTTACTGTATACTTTTGCAGCATTAAAAAAATGGTGTAATTATATCTTAACTTGCAGATATCTAAAAACTTTAAATTCTATTAAAATGCTCTACAAAGTACTTTACTTCCATATCTGACAAAAGTTTGCTGTGTTTTCCTTAAGCATCCTTAAATTGTGGGAAACCAAAGAGATTTTTTTTTTTTAAAGATGGCTTTTGTGTTATTTAAAACAGTCCATCTTCCCCCGCATGTCAAAATATTTTACAAGAATTTCTAAGTTTTTGAAATAAACATACAGTGTCATAATCAACCTACCTTATAAAATATAGTATCAGTTTCATGTTCATGAATTTTTAAACTATATATTTTAACAATACCGCCTGGAACAGGACTTGGACTCCATTTCAGCCATACAATGTCTGAAGTGTAGTTGACTAAAGTCAAATTTTGAGGAGGTGCTAAAGGCACTGCAGGGAAACACATTACAAGACTTACATTCATAACATTTTTAGCAGAAAAACATCATCGTGACTCTAGCTTCTGGAAGACACTAGTTAAGAAAGATTTATAAACTGATCATATTTTAATTGCAGAAAAATAAAGAGCATAACTTGCGATGTTTTGTACTTGGAACTCAGGAGTTCCAAAGTAGCTTTCAACAGAACAATTTGTTCTGAAACTCAAATTTAAAATGTTCAGCAAAGCAGATGAATAGTTGTCAGCCTGTTACAAAAAGACAATCAAATATCCTTTCATTCTCCATGCTTTTCCTTAAAGAGAGACAGCAGGTGCTGCAACAGTAAAATCATTGGAAGAAACATGGATTCTGGCTTACCTGACTCATCTGTGTAAAAGAAAAGAACACTGGAAGGACCGAGTCCTTTTATAGTTCTTGCTGCAGCAAAAAAACTATATAATGTAAATGGTGAAAGCTCTTCCAGTATTACATAGTTATCAGAAGTAACAAAAGAATAATTCTCACTTGGTCCTTGTAAAGTTAAATCATAACTTATTATTGCACCATTTGGTTTTACTGGGGGATCCCATGATAAAAGAACTGAGGTAGAGGAAAGGTTTTTAAAAGTGTTGATTATTGGTGAAGTTTCTGGGACTATAAAAGAAAAAAAGAATATTAAATGAAACAAAAGTGAATTAGTATCAAAAAGAAGAGGTTTCATTAATAATGGGACTTAATTTTATCAACAGGTAATTATTTTAATTTTAATAAACTGTAAACCTTATTGTGTTTATTGAAAGGCTAATTACTTAAGAACAAACAGAATCTATGTAGTGATAAGAATAACGTTTTCTAGCAGAAAGCAATATAAATAACAGAACACCAACTATCTGCATAATAGGAAATAAAAGGGTCCAGCCTACCATCTTCTTCAGTTCTGATGTGTAGTTGGGCAGTATATGTATCAGAGAATCCCTTTTCTGTTGATGGAGTGACTTTTAAGATATAGTCAGTATATTTTTCCAGATTATCAAAATACATGCTTCTCTCATATGTAACTAGAGGTGGCCTCACGTGGCGAGGAGTCTGCTGTGAGCTCAAAGAAACATAGTAGAACACTAGACCATTTGGTTGAGACGGAGGGCCCCAGCTTACATTTATTGCAGTTGACGAAATGGACTCATAAGTCAGGTTTCCAACAACTCCTTCAGGTACTATGATAGGTAATGTGCAAAATATAAAAATCATCAGTCACCCTAGGTAAAATTTAAGTAAATTCACAAACCAGAGGCTCATTGTTGAAAGGGCAACTACTACATCACCAGCTTCTACAGTGTTTAGATTCACATGTGGTAACATCATCTACTACAAAATACCTTCTAAATAATTACATTAAAATTATGTTCAAATCGGAGAAGGCAATGGCAGCCCACTCTGGTACTCTTGCCTGGAAAATCCCATGGGTGGAGGAGCCTGGTAGGCTGCAGTCCATGGGGTCGCTAAGAGTCGGACAGGACTGAGTGACTTCACTTTCACTTTTCACTTTCATGCATTGGAGAAGGAAATGGCAACCCACTCCAGTGTTCTTGCCTGGAGAGTCCCAGGGATGGGGTCGCACAGAGTCGGACACGACTGAAGTGACTTAACAGTATGTTCAAACCATTCAAGGTAAACCTTGTCCTCTCTAATATGTGTGAATTGTCTATACAATCCTTTCTTGGCTTTTCTTTCCTACAAAATGGGTATTATGAGTCTGTGTAGATTTTGAGTGTGTGATGGAAATTCTGTGTATGAGACTATTAGTGTGCAAGTATGTATATATACATGTATACTCAGATTTTTAATTTCTTTCTTCTGGNTCTCTAATATGTGTGAATTGTCTATACAATCCTTTCTTGGCTTTTCTTTCCTACAAAATGGGTATTATGAGTCTGTGTAGATTTTGAGTGTGTGATGGAAATTCTGTGTATGAGACTATTAGTGTGCAAGTATGTATATATACATGTATACTCAGATTTTTAATTTCTTTCTTCTGGAGATTATCCTTATTGTACATGTGAAGTCACCTAGGCCCTCTCACAAGGAATAGTACACAGGGTTTATTATTTATGGTGCTATAATATTGACTGATAAAACATTATAGGTTGGTGAAAATCTTGGGAGAGATTGCCATTTAAAGAACGCCTGAAATGATGTTGACCACATACTGCTCTAAACATTTTAGCTAAACTCCCCCAAACTTATACATTCTGCATATTCTCTCATAGCTACACTGCTCATCAGTCAGTAAACAATTTGAAAGATTATCCCAACAATGGGGTAAGCATTCACTCTTCATACTTAAAGTGTCTGTCAATTTATAATCTTCAAATAATAAACATGAAATTTTACTCTCAGCAGCAATTTAGGTCAATAGCATTTCTCAATAAGAGACTAGCCTTTTNTTTGGGAGTTCATGTATACCCATAGCGGATTCATGTCAATGTATGCCAAAACCAATACAGTACTGTAAAGTAAAATAAAGTAAAAATAAAAATTAAAAAAAAAAAAAAGAAATAAAGCACAGATGAACTTCACGGAATATGAGAAATGTTTTAACATCATTAGCCTGTGCCTTCTTGCAGCTGTCATACTTAAAAGCGTTCTTAAGATAACTTAATAAAAAGATTACATTTTCTAAGACAGATGAATCTCAAATAGGATCATATTATATACTCAGGTTTGAATAAGAAAGTTCATAAAATCACCTTGAAATTATAGTTAAACTTTTGCCCTTGATTACTTAAGATGTGGACAAAGAGAGCCAAAACAGAATCAGACACAAGCCATGAAGTAAACTGTAGTGGAGACAAAACCTTTGCTAAAGGTTCAGAACTACTGAATTTTGAATACTGAATATTGGTTAAATGCATGAAAAAAAAATCCGCAATTTGAATGGCCTGATGACATAATAACAAATTATTAAATTTATAAACAAACTGGGGGAAAAATGCACATTAAATTTCCATTTTCCTTCCCCAAATAGAGCAGAAGAAAAAGAAGCAGCAAAAACTGATGCACAGAGTTAAACAGATTGTCCTTTATTATGCAGCCTCACTCTTACAAGCCCTGGAGAGAATATTAACGTCCAACCAACCTGGACTGTCTCTTACTCACTGCTGGGTAAGGCCTGAGACAGCGTGCAGAATTCTGCTCTCTTTTCACTAGGCTAAACTGCACTAAAGCAAGTCATACTTTAGAGAGGCTTCTGCTCACAAGAACTAACTCTAGTGGCTAAACTTGGGTTAGTAATCACAAATTGAATTAGGCAGCGTAGAATTAATAAGACTCCTCTCTATTCTCCCTCTACTAAAAAGGATACAATGACTTAATAGTGGTCAGAGGAATAATTAACATTCAATCAACAGTTCCTAGTAGTAAGGTACATATTCTGTAAATGGCCATTATTTCTTCTATATCAGTGTTTTCCAAATTACAGTCCAACTCTCCGAATCCTGATTCAATCACAACTGTCCAGAGTTTTATTCTTTTCAAATGTTAGAGTTCTGTGAAATAGTTTGGAGAAGTAAAGGAATCTGGCTGAAAAACTAACAATATTTCTCTAAGTGAAAGGCACTTCAGCTATTTTAATAACTATTGTTCGTATTTCAGAACATATCCATCTGAAAATTATTCAGCCCTACAACCTTGCATATCACAAGTTTAATAAGCACATTCTGGTACTTTCATTACATCTGATACTGGTGATAACAATGGTGATGATGATGATAACCGCCTCCTACTAACAATGGAAAAATTTTAGACTTCGAGAAAAATACATAAACACATCCAAGCATGAAAACTATTATATACAAACAAAGGGGAATTTTTTTTTAGCTGAAAAACAATCGAGGGTAAGTGAAACCATCAATTCTCTGGAGAAACAGCACTGAGAGCCACATTTCTATACAGAATGTTTAAAAAGTGGCAGCTTCATTGCTGGTAACACATTTGAAGCTGATCCAGAGACATGTGTGTGTTTGAGTGCATGTCTGCAAGCACAGACAGACAGATGAAAATATATTTATTTCTCCACCACATTTTTCTATGTCAATGGGAGTTTTATAAAATGTCTATATATAATTCTCAATGTAAGATAAGAGACGTTTTCTACTATGCCAAGTCTTTATCAGTGGAGCTGAGAGATGTAAATAAAGAAATAGGAGAAAACTCAGGCCTTACCTGGATGAAAGTACCTGAAGTATTTCTGTAATAAACAGTATAATACTGTATAATCCCATTAGGTTTTGAAGGAGGTGTCCATAAAAGAAGTATTGATGAAGAACTGAGGTTTGAATAATGAACATTTTTGGGAGGATCACTTGGTGCTAAAAAACAAACAGTTGAACACAAAAGTGTACCTGTGTCTCAAATAACATCTGAACTGTTCTAAATGTTACCTATGTCTAAGTTGTGACTGTTAAAAATTAAGAATATCTAATTAGAAGTCAGCCATGAAATCCATAAAGCTCCTTGGGCCATCCCCATGAACACTCTACCACAGGAATATCCAAGCAGAGGACAAATGGATTTCTTATTTGTAAAACACTATCCCATTCTAAATCAGGCCAATGCCTTGGATTTGAAAAGAACATATGACAAGTTTCCAATACAGAATGCGTACTATGAAATTCTGATTTAACTCAGCATTAGGAGGACAAAGGCACAGAGCTGACTTCATGCATTTTATTTTGCTTCATGAAAATAAACAAAACCCAAACCCTAGGACCTCCCTGGTGGTCCAGTGGTTAAGAATTTGCCTGCCAGTGCAGAGGACCTGGGTTCAATCCCTGGTCCAGGAAGACTCCACGCACTGCGGGGTAACTAAGGCTATGCACCACGTCTGCGGAGCTTGTGCCCTATAACCCAAGCTCCACAGGGAGAACAGTGAGCAGCCCACACACCACAACTAGATAGCCTCCACTCCCTGCAACTAGAGAAAGCCCGGGCACAGCAGTGAAGACCCCACACAGCCGAAAATAAAGTAAACAGTAAAACTAATAAAAAAAAAAATTAAAAGCACACTAAATGCTAAGTGTTGAGTTTTGTGCTGAGCGCATTTACAAACACAAATTCATTTACTCCTCAAAAGGACCCTAAGGTAGGTGATATACCATATCCATACAAATGGGAAGTTGAGGCACAGAGAGATTAACTAGCTTTCCCAACCTCACACAGCTAGAGGGACTAAAAAGCAATTTTGTGTGTAACTTATGACAGATATTAGGCTTAATAAGACATCTTTATATTTAATGTGTTTTTTCTGAGTAGAATATTTTTTTACCTGGGCTACATCCATAAGAACTCACCTCCCTCGGGTGTTCGGAAGTTGATGATATTGCTTCTCTTTTCCCCATCACCAAATCTGGTACTAGCTGTTACATAAGCATTATATTCAACATTGTGGTCCAAATCTGAAAACTCTAATGATGTTTCAGTTACATTAACAGTTTTTAATGATGATCTGTCCCTAAGAGGAAAAAAAATTTTCCGTACAACTGACCTTTATACATTATATATACATTTTCAGCGCAAGTACATTAAAAATAAGCAACATTTATGCATATTTATTAATCCAGACTAATAGGATAAAGATGCTACTTATCCTGAAATGCTGAAAAGAGTGAGTTTCAGAATATTTCAATACATAAGCTTCTTTTGCTTTCAAGTATATTCAGTAGTTCAAAGAAGTATTAATAGGATGTTCACATTGGCATTTGCTTAGACTGATTTTAATAGATCTCTGGGAATTCTGTGTATTCAAAGTAATTATAAGCATCCTTTTCATACCAGTGTTTTAGTTGTTCAAATATTTGTTCTTTTGAAGTGTAGGCATAATCTTATTCATGTAGTATATTTATCAAATCCATTTTATAAATATTGTATAACATTGATTTCAGACCCAATTCAAATAAACAAATTAAAAATATCTGAATGGCTATATCTAAAATAATGAGTATGGGTTATTCTTTAATTAGAAGCAAGATTTAAAATAATGAATGTAAAACATAATAAGAAAACAAAAAGTAGAGCTTATATCTCTTACTCAGCTAAAATCTTAAATGTATCTCAAATATTTGGAAAATAAAATATTGATTCACACTCTTCAAGTAAGTACCAAAGTCCCAGGAGAGGGGGGAAATGTCTAAAAGGCATACTGTTGCTAAGTAATATGGTACTACAGTTCATTTCAAATATGTTACTTCAGATTCCATAGAACTGGATATAGATTAGAATGTAAGCTAAAGAATATGTATATAATAGTACTGAAAATTGTGCACTTTAAAAACAAATTTATATTTTAAGAGCAATACAATTAATTATTAAAGGATTTAGATAAGGAAATATGATTAACATCACAGAAAAGATACATATCTCATGTAATGTAATATCTTTTTTCTTCTTTAGAAACACAAGGCATCCAAGAGGTAAATGGATATTCCCTCTGAACATAAAATGCTTTTGTTTCTCTACCACTAAAATATATGAATCCTGAATCATTAAGGGGAATAAAAGATTTTAAGTGAATTAAAAGGGTATACACAAAGAGATACATTTCAGCCATAGTTTTACCATTACAAAAGCATCATTTCACTGTAAATACAAGTATGGTTATCTGAAAATAGTTGGAAAGCTTACCATAGTGAGAATTATGGATTCAGAATATGCAATTGGAGACAGGCAGGATTAGCCAAGCTATTTAGTGATTTGAAACAGTTTCATCATCCTTTTCCAGAAGCCATAGGGGAATCTGAGTTCTCTCTTTGACTTCGCTGAGACTACAGAATATCTTTTAAAACTTAATGCTATAACTCTTAGGCTATTAGTCTGAGAAAGATGCCTTGTTGTAGAAACTTTACCCAATTCCAGACTCCTAGATCATTAGAACATCACAATATAGCTAATCCAGTTCAGATCTCTAAAGCTATGAAATTAGCTAAAGCAACCTAATTGCATTGTCTAGTTCAAAAATTTCTCTTCCAGCATATTTTTAATAATATCTGCTGCCCCTATATGACTACCTTCCTGCCCTGATCTTCACAGCAAAATACTGTAGATAAGGATTTGCCTACAATATATAAAGACGTCCCTGGTGGCTCAGTCAGTAAAGAATCCCCCAGCAATGCAGGAGATCTGTGTTCAATCCCGGGGTTGGGAAGATCCCCTGGAGAAAGAAATGGCAACCCTTTCCCATATTCTTGCCTGGGAAATCCCATGGACAGAGGAGCCTGGTGGCCTATAGTCCATGGGGTCTCAAGAGTTGGACACAGCTTGGCGACTAAACCACCACCACAATAAGGAAAACCCCAATTATGTTCCATAGATAATACAGAATCAAGGCAATTACTTGGAAAATGCAGGTTAAGCATAAATTTTGTCTTAAATATTTGGGTATTTCAGTAAAAGGAAGGCAGTCTTTATAAATTATCTGAATAACAAAGTCAATAGTCCATCTCAGTTAGCATATACAGATGCAGTATACACATCTACTCTAAGTTATCTTCAGAGACAAAACAGTGCTAACAAAAATTTTTCAGGTACTGATAAGTCTTGTCTGTCTGGGGCTTGTTTCCTTTTGAAGTTAATTGTGGCTGATATTTGAATAACTACAGTAGGAAAATATCTGAGCATAAACTTCAATGGGAGCTTCAACTTCTGATACAAGTTCAGAATGTATCTTGAGTTCATAAGAAATGGCTTGCTCTTAAACTGAGAACCGGAAGTAGGAAAAGAAGAGAAAATTGACACGGTTCCCAAGGATCTGACTTCACCCTCTTTACTCTTATGCTGTTGCCAGACTGGAGGAAACACACAGAAACCTCTGGGCTGAAGCCTGAGCTCTCTGCCTCTGAACAGCCATCTCACGAACAATCCTGCAGTTCAGAGGGTCACTCTATCCCACGCGTGAGAAACCCAACTTTGATGCTGCTACAATCGGGTTTTTCTCCTGGTTTTAACTTGTTTAGTTTAAAAATCTGTTTTGTTCTTATTAGTTTAAAAATATTTTATTTCCATTTATAAAAGTATGTTTTATATAAGGCTTTCCTGGTGGCTCAGTGGTAAAGAATCTGCCCGCCAATGCAGGAGACACGAGTTCAGTCCCTGGGTTGGCAAGAACCGCTGGAGAAGCACATGTCAGCCCACTCCAGTACTCTCCTGGGAAACGCCACAGACAGAGGAGCCTGATCGGCTACAGTCCATGGGGTCAGACATGGAGTCAGACATGGAGTCAGACAACTTAGTGACTAAACAGCAGCATTTTATATCTTGATTTTTCACTTAGGTTAAGAACAATAATCTACATAATTATTTTTTTCTAAGTTGCTTAATTTGGATATATCATAGTTCTTCAGCCTTCCCTCTATAAATTATTATTTAGGCTGTTTCTCTTCTTTTTTCTTTAGTTATTACTAACAATGATGCAGCAATCAAATATCTTTCCATAACGGTACTTTTATTTCTACAGGTTAAATTCCAAATAATGTGATTGAACCAGATGGGTTAAAAAAAAATTTTTTTTAATGATAAATCATTATGATTTGGAGTCACAGCAACAAGTGTGTAAACTCACCACTAGTCTGGATAGTAATCTTAATTTCTGCAAGTTCAATTGACCAGAAACATTTAATTTGCACATCTATGACCATGAGTGAAAAAGAATTATCTTCTTATTGGTCATTTGCAGTCCTAATTTTGGAATAATTTATTTACAAATTTTCTTTTATATACTTTTAGTCCCTTAAGTGGAAAACAGCATATGTTGAGGAGTTAGAGAGACATTTTTCCTTTAGATAGTGTTCCAAAAGAAGAGATATCTTCATAAGGGGAGTCACATATTCCCCATCCTTTCCATATTTAGTAATGGGATATATATATAATCAATATTCAACAAAATTTATTGAGCACCTATTTTATGTCAGGAATGGTGTTAGGTGCAAATGAGAAAGGGACAGTCCTTACCCTCCAAATAGGCAAAGCAGTAAATAATTAAACAACAAAATTCATTAATAACAATAGTTTTCCCCCTATTAGCTAAAAACAAAGAAAAAAGAGAAAGAGGAGTGAAGAAAGTAACTGGGACCAAAGAGTAGAACAGCAGAATAAATCACCGCCTCCAGAGCTGCAGAATATGTTCACTAGAGAGCGAGTTTGTAAGATTTGAGGGTAGAATAGGGAGTTAAGTGAGATGCGGAGAGGAAGAGAGAAGGCCCATTTGACAGAGCGGGTCTAATTCTTAGGTACCCAAAGTCATAAAGTACATGGAAATGGCAGGAACATAAATGGCACACAATACTTAGAAAATCAGCCAAACCTCTCACACAGTGCAGATTTTCACACTGAGGTTTAAAAAAAAACAAAACAAAACTCGAGAGTGTTGAGTGCTATCATGTTACTGATTTAATTCTATAAACTAGAATATAAATTCTATAAACTAGAATATAAATTCTATAAACTAGAATATAAATTAGAACATTTTTAAAGCCTTTTTGAATGAGAAATCAAAAGACTTTAATGACTGAAATTATTCTGAATAAATATAAAATTATTCTGAATAAATTTCTATTCACCTGCACTCATTGGTAACAAGAAAATGTCTTGAGATGAAATTAATGGAGATTTAACACAAAGTTATTTCCTAGGTAATTTATACTTCTTTTCAAAAGATAGGCCACATGTTGACATCAGGGCATAAAGGAAATTCTAGAGCTTAAGAACACTTTCTTCACTCTGCTTTACCAATTTCTTTGCTCATTTCTTATCACATCAAGGCTATGCCAAGCAACAATTACCTATGAGGAATCATGAATACCAACACCATATGGAAAGATTTAAACAAAATTCCCTATTTTCCCAACTGTAAACATGAATGGTTTCCTAGACAAAGTTTGAGACTCTTTGAAAGGTCATGGTCTTAATTCTAAATTTCATAATTTGATATTTTGTTCCATGCGGGCAACCTAGCCTAATGAAACATCTATTCCTATACATTCCCATGAACTTATTATAAAAACTTTAATCTGCTGTTATCTAAATATTCTACATCAGCCTTTTCACTCACCAGATGCCATTCCCCAAAATAGAGAATTTCAATGCATTTACTTGACTCTATCAAATAATTTTCCCCCTCACATGAACCAGCAATTTCACTAATTTTCCCACTCTAAGGACACCGGTCTTCTACGTTGCATTTACTCTAGAATCTTTACACAGCTGAATTGTATCACTAGGTTAATAATTATCAAACTAGCATGGCATAAAGAGCTACACATCTATGATCCTAAAGCTTTTCTAGAATCTCAGAGAAAGTCTGAGTTTCAGTGGGGTATTCATTTATTGTTACTCTCTTTCCTACTCTCAACATTTGCTTAGTTGGTTGATTTCATTTGATTTGGTTTGACTTTGTTTTGCTTGTTTGCCTTTAGCAGAAAAGACACACTTATAAAATTAGAAGAAAAAGCCACTATGGAGAATGAAGCTGAAGCTCATTTATACACTTATAAACCATCCTCTTGAAGCCAACATAAGGAATTAGGGCCCAGAAGACAAGATGAAGGACTGTACTTAAACTGGAGGAGAAAGAATTCAATCCCTAAGAATGAACACAAATTCCTCAGGCCAAGAAAACTGAGAAAAGTTTAAAAGCCAAGGTCTGTGTATAAGCTAGAATTTTCAACATCATTTTCATTCCAGTCTTTTAGCTATATCTTATGGACCATTCACTGAAAAGTTTTATGAACAAGGAAGAAAACTACTGTTACATTTTACTGCTGCTACTGCTGCTAAGTCACTTCAGTCGTGTCCAACTCTGTGTGACCCCATAGACGGCAGCCCACCAGGCTCCCCCATCCCTGGGATTCTCCAGGCAAGAATACTGGAGTGGGTTGCCATTTCCTTCTCCAATGCATGAAAGAGAAAAGTGAAAGTGAAGTCACTCAGTCTGTCTGACTGTTAGCGACCCCATGGACTGCAGCCCACCAGGCTTCTCTGTCCATTGGATTTTCCAGGCAAGAGTACTGGGGTGGGGTGCCATTACCTTCCCCGAAATTTTACTGACATTAGAGAAATAAAATTGCTAAACAAATCCAAGTTGAATTCAACTATAAAATAAATATGGTGTATAAATCAGTTTACTATAATACCACACTTCAATCCAAAGTATATTAAAAGAATACGCTTAGAGGGCTCTAGTAGAAATGCATTTGTCTAATGGTGGTTGCCCTAGGAATAAAAGGATTGTTTATTTGAAAATGTATAAATATAATTTACCAGTATAACTGAGGAAAAAGTGTTACTTAGATGACAAAAATTATTTTAGAAAGCAAACTCTAGAAGAACACATAATTTTAAAATGTAATGTGTTAAAGAAGATTTCTGAACACACTATCTACAAATCAAATATGACTCACATAGTAGTGGTTATAAAATGATTGCACAATAACCCTCCTGAGCTATTTTGTAAAGAAACACTCATGACAAAGAAAGAAGTCACCAGTATAACAAATACAGTAGGTAACCTGCAATTTGCAGACACACTGAAAATAGCAAATATCCAAAGTTTTTTTTTTTAATTTTCCAGGCAAGAATACTGGAGTGGGGTGCCATTTCCTACTCCAGGGGATCTTCCCAACCCAGGGGCTGAACTTCTCTTGAGTTTCCTGCATTGGCAGGTGGATTCTTTACCACTAACGCCGCCTGGGAAGCCCTAGTGTTGGACCAAGTCCCCAGCTCCCCAGGCTAAAGCCGCTTATGCATTCAGCCTCTTCCTATTTTCTCCCATGATCACTTGTCAGATTCTGTAATGGTCTGAGTGCTGTCACTAGAGATTTCTGTGAGGCATCCATCTCCGCATGTGTATTAGCACTTTTCAACATTGTCCTAAACCAGGCTTTCACCGTCTCATGTGGGGACTACATCACTGCCTTCAGCTGGCTCCTCAGCCTTCATCATATGTTTCAACACAAAAAATCTGCTTGAACATTCTTCACAACTCATGAGATGGAACAGCTTGCTTCCTTCAGAAAGATGTTGTTTTTTAAAAAGAATTTGGTAGTTAGTGAAAGAACGAAAATAATGGAAATTGAGTGTTGTGAGAGAAATATGAACCCCTGAAACAGGAACTCTGCTAATAACAATAGAGACCACTTACACAGTACTTTAAGAGAACACCACAGATAATTTAGTGACAGAGTCCCCATTCAAACCTATGTCTCTCCACTCAGAATATGCTGCATGGCCCCACGATACATGCCTCCTATCCTCCCCAGTTTAATTGATATGGCAAGAGTTCCAAAAAAACATTAAAGAGAGAAAGTGAAGTCGTTCAGTCATGTGTGATTCTTTACAAAACCATGGATGGTCACCTACCAGGCTCCTCGATCCATGGGATTTTTCAGCCAAGAATACTGGAGTGGGTTGCCATTTCCTTCTCCAAGGGATCTTCCCAACCCAGGGACTGAACCCGGGTCTCCCACATTGCAGGCAGATGCTTTACTGTCTGAGCCATCAGGGAAGCCCCCCAAAACCATTATTGATTAGTAATAGTGATAAAAAGGGACCCTGGACCATGATATCCCTTTAACTACAGAGGCTAAAGCTTCCAGCTTAGTTAAGAAGATGCTGGAAATTTAAAAATATCTTATATACTTCATTACCATTTATATCTTTCAGTCTATTACAGATGATATTCTTAAACATGTTAAGATGTTTTTCCTTTTTTGTTCTTTCTTTATAAGACCTAACTCTAGTCAACAGAAGGTGTCTACTCTTTGGAAAAGCATCACTACTTTTATGCCAGAAATGAAAACATAATAAATCTCTACTAAATTTTTAACTCTTAAAATATACTCTGCATTCAGTCATCCATTCAGCAGATGATTTAGTTTCAATTATGAGCCAGGTAGTTTCCTGTTCCAACACAGCGATGAACAAACCAGATCTTGAAGCAGACAGGATCTTAATCTCTCTGCCTCTTCTTTCACACTCGCCTCCCTCCCTCTGTGTGGTGTGTGTGAGAGAGAGAAAGAGAAATAAAGCCAAGTTCTATTGAGGAAAAAGCGTTTTCTATGTTCTCTTTACACAGTAAGAGTCAGTCCAGCATGAATATAGGCCATAAAGTTTTATAATAATTCATGGTGTAGAAAGGAAGAATTACATGCAGTCAAAAAGAAAAGAAAAAGTTTTGCACTACTAAGAAAAAGTGAGAGAAAGAACAGGGCAAAGCTGTCCTGGGATCTTGAGTGTGAAAGTGAAAATGTTCGTCGCTCAGTCCTGTCCGACTCTGTGACTTCATGGGCTACGTGACTCCATAGCCTGCCAGGCTCCTCTGTCCATGGGGATTTTCCAGGCAAGAATACTGGAGTGGGCAGCCATTCCGTTCTCCAGGGGATCTTCCTGACCCAGGACTGAACGTGGATCTCTTACATTGCAGGCAGATTCTTTACTATCTGAGCCACCAGGGAAGATAAGTTGAGGGCAGGTGGTGAAGACAAATGAATAATTAATTTGTGAAGGAACTGCCAGCATAGAGCTTCTCCTTCTTAGGATGGAGAGGAAAATAGTAAACCTCTTAGAAAATCTGTCTTCAGTATGGCATTGCTTATGTCTAGTTCAGTAGTTAGGTCCAGTGATTATTAATACTTATGTCCGGTAAAATCTAAGGGCTCTTCCAGCAGACCACTGGAGCGAAGGAACAGTGCCAAAGCCACCTTTCAGTCCTGCACACTACAGATTGGTTCAGAGAAAGCAACAGAGCATATAGCTACCTGAGGGTTGAGACAGACATGTTGAGAGACCCAGAGCACTAGAATAAATCTGAGGTTGGATCAAGGCTAAAACAGAAAATAAAACCCTTGAAAATGGAAGCTATGATGGCAGAGGGGTGGGGAGGGAGTCCCAGAATGGTTCCCAACAGTCAAATGAAATGAGTCACGATATCTCAAACTTGAGATCCCCTCATCCTACTTTCTGTGGTCTCTCCTATACCTACAATCCTTCTTAAGAAGTGAGACAGAAATGGGACACCCCCTGAAAGAAGAGAGAAAAAAGTACTACTGGGGAGTTGAACTCACACAGCATGATCACTATACAGAGTAATGATACTTTTTATCAGAGTAGGACCCAAAACCCAACCAGAAAAGTCTTGATTCTCATTAACTTTTTTCACTTTCAATTTTTTTTTCTAACTCAGCAAAACAGTGTCATAAAACTCTGAGTATTACCTTTGATTCAAAAATCCATAAGTCATCATTGATTCCATTGATTTCTCTTTCTTTTCATTCCCATAGCCAATCAATCCATCACTGGGTCCAAGCAACTTTTCTTCCTAAGAGTAATAAAAAGCTGCCACTTCTCTCCTCCATCCCAGGATCATCTATAGCCAAGATTACTAAAATAATCTCCCACCTAATATCCCTGCTAGCAGTTTTCCCCCTACAATTTTTCCTGCATAAAGTACCCAAAGTGCTTGAATAATGCTTTAACAATTGTGCTTTAATAATTCCCATTACAACTGAAATGAAAACCGTATCCTTATGATGGCGTAGCTCCTGACCTTTGCCAGCCTCCTACTCTCCAGTATAACTCTCCTCTGACTCTTCATCTGTGGCAACACTCACCTTCTCTGTGGTTTTCAAAACAAATGTGTTTCCTCACAGACCCTGTGCACTTGATATTCCTTCCTCCTACAGATCCTGACCTGACAAGAAGCTCCTTCTTGCTCAGATCACAAGTAAAGACCATCTATTCCTTTGGCCTTTTCTTTGGGCATATATTCTTTTGGAAGCTTTCTATCAAAAGTAACCCTCTTTCCCCTGATTCCTTCTCTTTTGTTTATTTGTGGCTATACAATCCAATTATCTCTTTAGAATTAAGCTCCTTGTGGGCAGGGGTCTTATGTGTGTCTTGTTCACAGGTACATAGCTATTCTACCAATATTACTGAATGAAGAAATGAAACCCTAAACTGATAAATGAAGGAGTAGGGTAATAGAGGGGAATGGTTGCCTTGTGCACTGCTATTCCTCCCATTATCATCCCTCATGCCACTCCTAATTTTGCCAAAGGGTAAGCAAAGGGACCTGGAATCAGGCAATGAAGAATACAGGAAGGGTAGTCCTAAGGAGCAGTATGCAAAGGGTTTAAAGAGGGACTGGGGGTGGGGGGGAATCTTAATTTAGGAAAGAGAAGAGTAGACTTCTTAAAAACATCATACATAGCCTTTCACTCAATGCTGGCCCTTCCAAGTAAGAAATATAAAAGAAGAAATGTCTATATAAAGCATTATATAAATTGCATTTTCAAAGTTGAAATATTTAACACATTAGGAAATATGTTATATCACTTGTGAATACTTTTACCAGGATTTATAGTAGATCAAAGTGAGGCTTCTAATCTATTGAGTTTCCATGAGGCAATATATTAATACCATGTTGTTAATTGATGAGAAGCACTATAGGATTATGTCTTTTTTCACAACTGATTCATAAATAGGCAAGCAGGGTAAAGGTGATCAGTAAAAAAATAACTACACTGCTTACATTTCAATGGGCAATTGACTTTAAATAATAGAGTTCTGGAGAAATATCTTTTAGTTAAATTTTATTTTAAAATATTCTGCTAAAGGAAACTTAAAAGGACAGTGGGATAGAGAATATTGGAGTAATATTCTGAAAGCTTTTCACATATAATTACAGTTGGAGTCACATGAGCAGTCCATGATGCTGAAGAGCAGGATTCTAGTGTAATTACACATAATACATTTATTTTGTTTTGATTACAAAATTCACATTATTTGACTATGCTTGGACCTCCACATATTATGGGAAAAAGTTGTTTCTTAATAAAAGCATATAAACTAGCCTATTAATAATCAGATTTCTAATGTAGCTTCACAATCTGAAATTTTAAAACTGCATTCCTATTATGTTACAGATTAATACTTATTCTCAGAACTATTTCCAGAAAAGAAAAAAATTCTTACCAGACATAAACTGTGTAATAGAGGATAATTCCATTTGGCTCCAGGGGTGGTTGCCATGACAACTTCACCATGACACCAGACAACTGTTTTACAGAGAAGTCTTGTGGGGGAGAATCAGGAGCTGAAAAGTTAGGATATAAGATAATGTATTAATCTTTTATTAAACATACGTAAGAAGCAGCTAAAATAGAAATGCACAAAATTTTTATTTTGAACTTTCTGGTAACTGAATTGGGTACAGGGCCTTTCTCCATGGGCTGGAGAGGCTGTTTACTTTCAAAATGAGATGATAAAAGATTTTGCATGGTGGTGTTAGAACATCTGTTTCTGTGATTCAATGGAAAAAAATATTTCATGAGAAAAAAGGAACAAGGGTTATGACACTGTGATTCACCTACCATTCAAGTATGTCTTGGTAAATTATCATCCTCTAATAAAAATAAAACTACTAGGGTGAGTAAATATACAATAAAAGAGTTCCCCAAACAATAAAAAGAATTGGAGAAAAAAAATCACACATCCAAGAAGTGGTAAAGTGATAAGCGTAGCATTGTGAAGCAACTGACTGACCTCACAAATGAAAACTATACTCCTCAATTTCATTTGTGTCATTAAACTGCAAAATACCATCAAAATCTGTTCACGCAATCTTCAAAATTGAATGGTCGACAAAGGAAGTGCCAATGTAGCGCATAAACAAGTATATAGACATTTCAGGGTCTATTTCTAATTGTGCTATAATAGTGTAAGGATTCAAATATCTCAGCCATTCTCCATTAAAAAATACCTTAAACACTAAAAAGATACTGTAAACTAATTATCAAGTATATATTTCAACTTAGATAAAACATTTAGAATGCTATTTCTCAGTTGCTACATAATAGCAGAGTAATGTTTTAAAATATTAACATTATTTGTATGTAAAAGGGTATAAATTACTGCAATTTTGATCACTGTTTTAGTTATACATGGAAACTGAACTCACACCTAGTAGAAATTCTGAGGATTAGTTTAGATTTCTTTAAACAGTTTTAATTTATAGATTAGTACTTTACAGATCACTTTTTCCCAGTAATTTGAAGATGCTGCTTGAATTATTATATTTTCCTTCTGACTTTCAGGATAATCCCAACTATAGTGTAGGGGTATGCATACACATCTGTTTTCAGTATTTTGATAATAATAATTTTTCAAAAAAGAGTTTATTGAGCAGAGAAAAGTTTTATGAAATAAGTTTCACAAAATAACAGTAGCAGCTGTATTTATATTTTCAGTTGGTATTCTCGCTGCCCCACAATAAAAATGCCATCAAACCTGATCATCACAGAATCCATATATCACATGGAGGTGTTTGTTTCCCAAGATATGAATTACCTCTAACTGAGGTAATTCTTTGTTAAAAAACTGTAATATTTTTCTAAATATCACCGTAAAACTTTTGTTTATTATTGGAAAAAAAGAATTTTAATCAAAAGTAGCACTGATACAGAACACTGTTATGTTGTAACTAAGCATTTGTCTTTGATAATATGCTTTATGCTTTAAGATGTTTACGTGGAATATCAGTTCTTAGTGTTTTATACTTAATCTTCAATATATTCTTGAGTAGTTTCTTTTTATGTCAAACTTTTTATTACTAAAAAAAGTGTGATTAACATGCCTTTTTAAGTAAAATACTGCATATTTACTATATCAGACAAAGTTTTAACCATTTAAACATTTTTCAAAATTACTTTTACACACTTCAGAAATAGCTCAGTTGATAAAGAATCCGCCTGTAATGCACGAGACCCCAGTTCAATTCCTGGGTCGGGAAGATCTGCTGGAGAAGGGATAGGCTATCCACTCCAGTACTTTTGGGCTTCCCTTGTGGCTCAGCTGTTAAAGAATCTGCCTGCAATGAGGGAGACCTGGGTTCAATCCCCGGAAGATCCCCTGGAGAAGGGAATGGCTACCCACATCAGTATTCTGGTCTGGAGAATACCATGGAGAGTTGGACACAACTGAGTGACTTTCACTTTCATTTCAGAAATGCGATTTTAAAAAGTGAAATTGGAAAAACTAGAATAAATAAATGCAATGTCTTTTACAATCTATCCAACTCATCATGACAGAGCTATGAGTATAGATAAGAAGGGTCTTCATAAGGCTTTTACTTTCTCTGCTAGGCATGATCATTCCTATCCCTAATCCTCCCTCTACTCATCTTGCTTCAGGCGGAGGCAAAGTCGCTCAGTCCTGTCCGACTCTTTGTGACCCCATGGACTGTAGCCAACCAGGCTCCTCCATCCATGGAATTTTCTAGGCAAGAGTACTGGAGTGGGTTGCCATTTCCTTCTCTAGGGGATCTTCCTGACCTGGGGATCGAACAAGGGTCTTCCACATTGCAGGCAGACGCTTTACCATCTGAGCAACCAGGGAATCCCGTCAGAGCTTAAACATAACTTAATCTGCTACATTTTCCGGGACACCTCAGAGCAGCTAAAATTCTTTTTTTTGTGATGATGAACACTTATACCAGAAATTATAAAAATTATTTGTCTACACATTTGTCAAATTTAGATCTGTTCTAAAGAAGATAAGGTTCCTAATACCCAACAATAAGCAAAACTTCTGAGGCCTTTATCCATTCTAGGTTTTCTGTAATTTTTCTATAAGGGGGTTTTGTTCTTTACCCTGTTTGTTAGCAATTATGTCAATGACTGAGCCAAGGACTTAGATGGATGTTTACCATGACTTTGTATTTTGAACAGCCCAGGTATAATTTGAAACTATTGACGTGAGCAGTAATAAATTCTGACTGCTCAAAATAATAACATTTGCTGTCTACTGGTCTAGCTTCCTTCATAAACAACCTCAAATTCTTACTACATGGGATATGTAATTAGATTAGAAATTAAGAAGTGGGTAGTATATCTAGTAGGGCATTGCTAAAATAATCTAGTACATCTTTCTGAGACATTATCTAAGACAGAAGACAATCTAACCTTCTACCCTAGCCTTTAACCACTGTCCCATGGGGAAAATTCATTTATTTGGTAAATTTTCACCTTGAGAGCAAGAAAAATCTAATTATGAAGAAATGAAAATTTGGACAGGTAAGTTCTGCTGAAGAAACAAGCAAAGGAAGCAGAGGCAATAACTAAGGAAGACTAACCCATCAGAAGACAGAAACTGGGGCGCCGGGTAAATGACTGTAATCTGAACATCCACAAAGCACAGTTCAATGAGAAGATGGGGAAAGCTTGAAAGGGTGAAAAAAAATATTCTATAAACACGTTACATCCAGAACTACTCCTCCTGGCAATGGGACTGACTTTTGCGAAAGAAGAATATTCTCAAAATATACAACGTAAAAAACATAAAAGGCAAATCCAAATCCAAAATGCATCTCTCAAAAGTAATTTTCTTTTTAGCATGATAATATGCCTACAACTTTGTGAAGTAGCATTGTAAAGTGGTCTCAGTAGTAAAGTTGATTTCATTCAAATGAAGAAAGGTGAGCTTAAAAGTTGAAAATGAAGGCTATCAACNGCCAACCAGGCTCCTCCATCCATGGAATTTTCTAGGCAAGAGTACTGGAGTGGGTTGCCATTTCCTTCTCTAGGGGATCTTCCTGACCTGGGGATCGAACAAGGGTCTTCCACATTGCAGGCAGACGCTTTACCATCTGAGCAACCAGGGAATCCCGTCAGAGCTTAAACATAACTTAATCTGCTACATTTTCCGGGACACCTCAGAGCAGCTAAAATTCTTTTTTTTGTGATGATGAACACTTATACCAGAAATTATAAAAATTATTTGTCTACACATTTGTCAAATTTAGATCTGTTCTAAAGAAGATAAGGTTCCTAATACCCAACAATAAGCAAAACTTCTGAGGCCTTTATCCATTCTAGGTTTTCTGTAATTTTTCTATAAGGGGGTTTTGTTCTTTACCCTGTTTGTTAGCAATTATGTCAATGACTGAGCCAAGGACTTAGATGGATGTTTACCATGACTTTGTATTTTGAACAGCCCAGGTATAATTTGAAACTATTGACGTGAGCAGTAATAAATTCTGACTGCTCAAAATAATAACATTTGCTGTCTACTGGTCTAGCTTCCTTCATAAACAACCTCAAATTCTTACTACATGGGATATGTAACTAGATTAGAAATTAAGAAGTGGGTAGTATATCTAGTAGGGCATTGCTAAAATAATCTAGTACATCTTTCTGAGACATTATCTAAGACAGAAGACAATCTAACCTTCTACCCTAGCCTTTAACCACTGTCCCATGGGGAAAATTCATTTATTTGGTAAATTTTCACCTTGAGAGCAAGAAAAATCTAATTATGAAGAAATGAAAATTTGGACAGGTAAGTTCTGCTGAAGAAACAAGCAAAGGAAGCAGAGGCAATAACTAAGGAAGACTAACCCATCAGAAGACAGAAACTGGGGCGCCGGGTAAATGACTGTAATCTGAACATCCACAAAGCACAGTTCAATGAGAAGATGGGGAAAGCTTGAAAGGGTGAAAAAAAATATTCTATAAACACGTTACATCCAGAACTACTCCTCCTGGCAATGGGACTGACTTTTGCGAAAGAAGAATATTCTCAAAATATACAACGTAAAAAACATAAAAGGCAAATCCAAATCCAAAATGCATCTCTCAAAAGTAATTTTCTTTTTAGCATGATAATATGCCTACAACTTTGTGAAGTAGCATTGTAAAGTGGTCTCAGTAGTAAAGTTGATTTCATTCAAATGAAGAAAGGTGAGCTTAAAAGTTGAAAATGAAGGCTATCAACATTCAGGAATAGCATCTTGGCAAATTATGGAGAGAAATCTGGTAAATAGCCTGAACTTATTAGCAAGCTAATCTTAATAACATAAAAAATGCTGCAGGCCCTTCCTGATCCCAACACCTTGTCTTGGATTCATTGACTTATTGTGTGGTGAGCAGAACGAGATTGGACTCCGTAAAGGTCGCCCTGGGCATGAAATGACACATGTATGTAATATACCTGGCACAGGATAAAGGTTATGAGTTCTGTTCTCCTGGGATGTTTTTGCTTTTAAAAGCAATAGATTAAAAAGCAACTTAAGGAGAGAACAAGATGCCGGAGGAGTAGGTGGATGTGGAGTACATCTCTCTCCATGGATACATCAGGAACACACCATCAGACACAGAAGTCCATGTAGAATACCAGCTGAAAGCAGACAGGAGTACCTGACCACTGGAAAATAATGTAAAGAACCATGCAGAACTTGGTAGGGTGAAGGAACTATGGGGGAAAGACAGGAGTGCTAGTAGGATTGGACCTGCTCTCGGCCAGCGGGGGAACTGAAGCCAGGGTCCGATCCCCACAGCAGGACAATTGTCTGAGTCAGAGGAGAAACATTTAAGGCTGAGAGTGAGACAGCTGATCTGTGGCAGCCATACACCCCTTATGGGAATGCTGGTCTCCTGGAAAGCACAGCGGCTGGGAGCTGGAGTTTAGGGACTGTGGAGCAATCTCAGGATGAGGGCTGCTGTTGACTGCAGAGAGACGGATTGAGGGGAGGTGAGGGAGAAGACTGTGGTGGGACATGTCTGTGGAGGAAAGCCAGGCAGCCATAGAAGCAAGGCGATACTGCTGAGTCACATGCACGGGGTGGAGCCATCACCATGGCCCCTCTTCCCCCACACACCAGCATCAGCAGCTGAACAACAGAGAGGCTGGCCCATCAACGCCTGATGCACCGAACTACGGAGTAGGACCCGACCCAGTGTGCTTCTCTAAGTGACTGATGCGCTGATCTACAGAGTAGGACCCCAGCCAGAGGGGCCCTTCTATGTGCCCGACACACCTAACAACAGAGAAGGACCCCAGGCAAGGGAGCCCTCCAAGTGCCTGAACTGGTGGAGGTATGGAGAAACACTGACCAAAGAGGCCTTCTGATCACCAGCTGCAAGAAGCTTGGAAAAAGACGCTGACAGGGCCCTAACTCCTGCAGCAGAGGCAGTGTGTGTACCTGCACACGCGGCATCACCTGGGTCCCTGCAAGCCAAGCAGCTGCGCCACCTTCACACTCAACTCTCACCTGGGCAAAGCTGCCACAGGCAAAAAAAAAAAAAGTCTTGCCTCTATGCACACAGCGTTGCTTCATTCATGTCCACCTCTTTGCGACCCTGTAGGCTGTGGCCTGCCAGGCTCCTGTATCAGAGAGGGGGCTCTCCAGGCAAGAATACTGGAGCGTACTGGCCAATACTGGTCACCATACCCTTCTCAGTTCAGTTCAGTTGCTCAGTCGTGTCTGACTCTTTGCAGCACGCCAGGCCTCCCTGCCCATCACCAACTCCCGGAGTTCACTCAGACTCACATCCATCGATGCCATCACATCCGTGATGCCATCCAGCCATCTCATCCTCGGTCGTCCCCTTCTCCTCCTGCCCCCAATCCCTCCCAGCATCAGAGTCTTTCACAGTGAGTCAACTCTTCGCGTGAGGTGGCCAAAGTACTGGAGTTTCAGCTTTAGCTTCATTCCTTCCAAAGAAATCCCAGGGCTGATCTCCTTCAGNAAGTAATTTTCTTTTTAGCATGATAATATGCCTACAACTTTGTGAAGTAGCATTGTAAAGTGGTCTCAGTAGTAAAGTTGATTTCATTCAAATGAAGAAAGGTGAGCTTAAAAGTTGAAAATGAAGGCTATCAACATTCAGGAATAGCATCTTGGCAAATTATGGAGAGAAATCTGGTAAATAGCCTGAACTTATTAGCAAGCTAATCTTAATAACATAAAAAAATGCTGCAGGCCCTTCCTGATCCCAACACCTTGTCTTGGATTCATTGACTTATTGTGTGGTGAGCAGAACGAGATTGGACTCCGTAAAGGTCGCCCTGGGCATGAAATGACACATGTATGTAATATACCTGGCACAGGATAAAGGTTATGAGTTCTGTTCTCCTGGGATGTTTTTGCTTTTAAAAGCAATAGATTAAAAAGCAACTTAAGGAGAGAACAAGATGCCGGAGGAGTAGGTGGATGTGGAGTACATCTCTCTCCATGGATACATGAGGAACACACCATCAGACACAGAAGTCCATGTAGAATACCAGCTGAAAGCAGACAGGAGTACCTGACCAGTAGAAAATAACATATAGAACCATGCAGAACTTGCAGGGTGAAGGAACTAGGGGGGAAAGACAGGAGTGCTAGTAGGATTGGACCTGCTCTCGGCCAGCGGGGGAACTGAAGCCAGGGTCCGATCCCCACAGCAGGACAATTGTCTGAGTCAGAGGAGAAACATTTAAGGCTGAGAGTGAAACAGCTGATCTGTGGCAGCCATACACCCCTTATGGGAATGCTGGTCTCCTGGAAAGCACAGCGGCTGGGAGCTGGAGTTTAGGGACTGTGGAGCAATCTCAGGAGGAGGGCTGCTGTTGACTGCAGAGAGATGGATCGAGGGGAGGTGAGGGAGAAGATTGTGGTGGGAAATGTCCGTGGAGGAAAGCCAGGCAGCCATAGAAGCAAGGCGACACTGCTGAGTCACATGCAGTGGGTGGAGCCATCACCATGGCCCCTCTTCCCCCACACACCAGCATCAGCAGCTGAACAATAGAGAGGCTGGCCCATCAACGCCTGATGCACCGAACTACGGAGTAGGACCCGACCCAGTGTGCTTCTCTAAGTGACTGATGCACTGATCTACAGAGTAGGACCCCAGCCAGAGAGGCCCTTCTATGTGCCTGACATGCCTAAGAACAGAGAAGGACCCCAGTCAAGGGAGCCCTCCAAGTGCCTGAACCGGTGGAGGTATGGAGAAACACTGACCAAAGAGGCCTTCCGATCACCAGCTACAAGAAGCTTGGAAAAAGACGCTGACAGGGCCCTAACTCCTGCAGCAGAGGCAGTGTGTGTACCTGCACACGTGGCATCACCTGGGTCCCTGCAAGCCAAGCAGCTGTGCCACCTTCACACTCAACTCTCACCTGGGCAAAGCTGCCACAGGCAAAAAAAAAAAAAAAGTCTTGCCTCTATGCACACAGCGTTGCTTCATTCATGTCCACCTCTTTGCGACCCTGTAGGCTGTGGCCTGCCAGGCTCCTGTATCAGAGAGGGGGCTCTCCAGGCAAGAATACTGGAGCGTACTGGCCAATACTGGTCACCATACCCTTCTCAGTTCAGTTCAGTTGCTCAGTCGTGTCTGACTCTTTGCAGCACGCCAGGCCTCCCTGCCCATCACCAACTCCCGGAGTTCACTCAGACTCACATCCATTGATGCCATCACATCCGTGATGCCATCCAGCCATCTCATCCTCGGTCGTCCCCTTCTCCTCCTGCCCCCAATCCCTCCCAGCATCAGAGTCTTTCACAGTGAGTCAACTCTTCGCGTGAGGTGGCCAAAGTACTGGAGTTTCAGCTTTAGCTTCATTCCTTCCAAAGAAATCCCAGGGCTGATCTCCTTCAGTCTGGTTGGATCTCCTTACAGTCCAAGGGACTCTCAAGAGTCTTCTCCAGCACCACAGTTCAAAAGCATCAATTCTTCAGCGCTCAGCCTTCTTCACAGTCCAACTCTCACATCCATACATGACCACTGGAAAAACCATAGCCTTGACTAGACGGACCTTTGTTGGCAAAGTAATGTCTCTGCTTTTCAATATGCTATCTAGGTTGGTCATAACTTTTCTTCCAAGGAGTGTCTTTTAATTTCATGGCTGCAGTCACCATCTGCAGTGATTTTAGAGCCCACAAAAATAAAGGCTGACACTGTTTCAACTGTTTCTCCATCTATTTCCCATGAAGTGATAGGACCAGATGCCATGATTTTTGTTTTCTGAATGTTGAGCTTTAAGCCAACTTTTTCACTCTCTACTTTCATTTTCATCAAGAGGCTTTTTAGTTCTTCACTTTCTGCCATGAGGGTGGTGTCATCTGCATATCTGACAGTTCTCCCAGCAATCTTGATTCCAGCTTGTGCTTTTCAGCATTATATTTCCTGCTGCCCTAGCCGCCAACCCCACTGAGTACCTGATGCTGCCAGAGCCTCTGTGATTCAAGCAGCTGCACCACCTCACGCCTGGCCCTCACAGGGGCAAACCCAAGCCCTCCATGGCAGCCACAGGAGCAAACCCCAGTGGACGACCCACATGGAGAGGTGGAAATAAGACCACAACTGAAACCCAGGGGCAGTGTGGCTAAGGAAGAAGATCCAAAACCTTCCCAGGAGCTGTATAAGCTGCAGATTAAATCCACATGGTCAACTGGCAGACTATGTGTCTACGGAATATATAAAAGGCCACTGAGGGCTCCCACAAAAGAAAATGCCCTAGCTCTGATAGCTGTGGACACTGGAGGCAAGAACACACAGAAGTTGGACCAGATTAGAATCTGAGCTGCCCCCACAGCAGGTCCAGAGTTCAGCACAGTGTTGGAGGGCATCCTAGGGAGGTGAGATGGGCTGTGACTCCCAGTGAGGGAAAGGACTCTGACAGCAGTGACTCAAGAAAAACATTTGTTATTCTTATGTTTTGACTTGTTCTGTAGATTCTTTTGGAACTTTTTTCCCCCTCTGTTGTAGTTGTTGATTTTATTGGTAATATGAAATCTAATTAGGCTTTTGAGCTTTTTTTTTCTTCTCACATTTTTTAGTTGTTATAAACCTCTGCCCCTACATTGAGCTTTTATAGTTCTGCGGAATTTTTCTCTTTTTTAATTTTTTAAACCTATTATGGGCTTCCCTGGTGACTCAGTGGGAAGATCCCCTGGAGAAGGAAATGGCAATCCACTCCAGTATTCTTGCCTGGAGAATCCCATGGACAGAGAAGCCTAGTAGGTTACAGTCCACGGGGTCACAAAGACTTGGACACGACTGAGCGACTTCACCTCAAACCTATTATATTTTTTCTACATTGTTTGCTTTCCTACTGTTCTTTTCCCCTTGCAGTTAATCTTTAATGTATATAAATCTTTATCTCTATTTAACTTTTCATATCTATTCTTTCTTTCTTTCCTTTCCTCTTAACATATTTGTTAGTTTTCTTTTCATTGCTTTATTCTTCAACTGGCACCTTGCTTTAGCTTTGTTTTCCAGTTTGTGTGTCAGTTAGTTTTGTTCTGGTAGCTATAACTTTTGCTTTCCTTTGTTCACCAGGTCAATCTATTGTACTTTATTTTTGTTGGACTGTTTTGATTTTGCTTATGGGTATATATGTATATGTGTATATTCAGTCACACTTTTTAGTGTTGTTATAAACCTCTGCCTCTACACTGGACTTTTTCAGTTCTATGGAATTTTTCTTTTTTCTTTCTTCTTCCTTTTTTTTCCTTTTTTATAATTTTAAATTTTCAATTTTTAAAAAATTATTATTTTTTCTACATTTATTCCTTTGTTTGCCTTTCCTACTGCTCTTTCCCCCTTGCAGTTAATCTTGAATGTATATAAATCTTCTTCATCTACCTCTATTTAACTTTGCATATCTATTCTTTTTCTTTCTTTCCTTTCCTCTTAACATATTTGTTAGTTTTCTTTTCATTGCTTTATTCCCCACTTGGCACCTTGCTTTAGTTTTGGTTTCCAGTTTGTGCTTTAGTTAGTTTTGTTCTTAACTGGTAAATATGATTTTTTATTTCCTTTGTTCACTGGGTCAATCTACTATTTGACTTGGGTTTATATGTATATGTTCCATTATTTCAAGTATTATTTGGCTGCTTTTGTAACTGCCATTTTCCTGGGGTTCACTTTGGTTTCTCATTTTTGGATATTTGTTTTAATCTCACTTAATGCCATAACAAACCACTTGTGGAATCTTCGTTCCTGACCAGAGATCAAGTCCTGAGCCTTTGGAGTGGGAGCACTGACTCCAAGACCCTAGACTACCAGAGAACTAACAGTAGGGAGTATCAAATAGTGAGAACTCACACAAAGGAAACCACTTGAATACAAGACCCGGCATCACCCAACCACCAGTAGCACCCTGTGCAGGGCACCTCATCTAAAGGACAAAGAAAACAAAAATACAAACCCAATCATTAGGAGACAGGATTACCACCTCACTCAGCCTTGCCCATCAGAGGAAAAACAAACACTCAGCACAAATCTCACCCTATACAATCCACTGGACCAAACTTGGGAGGGCAGAAACCAAAAGGAAGAAAGAATTCAACCTTGAAGACTGGGAAAAGGAGACCTCAAACACAAAAAGTTAAAAAAAAAAATGAAAAGACAGAGAAATACTACACAAATGAAAGAACAAACTAGAAAAACAGAAGTCCAAATAAAGAGGAAATAGACAGACTACCTGAAAAAGGATTCAGAATAATTATATTAAGATGATAAAAAACTTTGAAAACAAAATGTGGAAAATGCAGGAATCAATTAACAAGAAGAATTAAAGAATAAACATACAAACAGCACAATTACTGAAATTAAAAATACTCTAGAAGGAATCAATAGCAGAATATCTGAAGCAGAAGAAAGAATCAGTGAACTGGAAGATAAAATGTTGGAAATAACTTCTAAAGAGCAGGACAAAGTAAAAAGAATGAAAAGAACTGAGGATAGTCCAGAGACATCTGGGACAATATCAAATGCACCAACATTCAAACTACAGGGGTCCCAGAAGGATATGGAAAATTTTGAAGAGATTATAGTTGAAAGTTTCCTCAACATGGAAAAAGAAACAGTCACTCAAGTCCAAGAGGCACAGAGTCTCATACAGGATAAACCCAAGGAGAAACATGCCAAGACACATACTAATCAAACTAACAAAGCCTAAATACAAAGAAAGAATATTAAAATCAGCAAGGGAGAAGCAACAAGTAACATATAAGGGAAACCCCATATGCTTAACAGCTGATCTTTCAGGAGAAACTCAGCAGGCCAGAAGGGAATGGCAGGATACATTTAAAGTACTGAAAGGGCAAAGTCTACCCAGCAGGATCTCATTCAAAATTGATGGAAATATAAAAAGCTTTTCAGACAAGCAAGAGAATTCACTACCACCAAACCAAGCTTTACAACAAATGTTAAAGGGACTTATACAGTCAATAAGTACAAGAGAAGAAAAAAGATCTACAAAATAAACTCCAAATAATTAAGAAAATGGAAATAGGAACATTATATATTAATAATTACTTTAAATGTAAATGGATTAATGCTCCAACAAAAAGACACAGACTAGCTGAATGGATACAAAAACAAGACCCATATATATGAACTGTCTACAAGAAACCCACTTCAGACCTAAAGACACACAGAGACTGAAAGTGAGAGGATGGAAAAATATACTTCATGCAAATGGGAAGCAAAAGAAAGCTGGAGTAGCAATCCTCCATATCAGACAAAATAGATCTTAAAGACTATTACAAGAGATAAGGAAGGACACTACATAATGATCAAGGGATCAATCCAAGAGGAAGCCATAACAATTGTAAATTTCTATGCACCCAACATAGGAGCACGTCAATACATAAGACAAACTCTGACAGACATAAAAGGAGAAATTGACAGCAACACAACGATAGTAGGAGACTTCACACCCCACTCACACCAATGGACAGATCATCAAAACAGAAAATTAATAAGGAAACACAAGTCTTAAATGATACATTTGATGAGATGGATCTCACTGAAATCTTCAGGACATTCCATCCAAATGCAGAAGAATACACCTTCTTCTTAAGTGCACATGGAACATTCCCCAGGATAGACCACATCTTGGGTCACAAATCAAACCTCAGTAAATTTAAGAAAACTGAAATCGTATCAGGCATCTTCTCCAAACACAATGCTATGAGACTAGATATCAATCACAAGGAAAAAAGTGTAAGAAACACAAACACATGGAGATTAAATAACACATTTCAACACACAATCACCAACAGGTTACTGAAGAGATCAAAAAGGAAATCGAAAAATTTCTAGAAATAAATGATGATGAAAACATGACAACTCAAAACCTAAGGGATGCAGCAAAAGCAGTTCTAAGGGGGAAGTTTATAGCACAAGAAACAAAAACATCGAGCAGACAACCTAACTTTACAGCTAAAACAACCAGAAAAAGAAGAACAAAAAAAAATTTATAGAAGGAAAGAGAAATTTATTTCTGAGCAGAAATGAAATGAAAGAAACAATAGTAAAGATAAATAAAAATAAAAGCTGGTTCTTTGAGAAGATAAACAAAATTGACAAACCTCTAGCCAGACTCATCAAGAAAAAAGAGAGAAGAATCAACAAAATTAGAAATGAAAAAGAAGAGGTTACAACGCAGAAATACAAAGGATTATAAGAGACTATTATGAACACTAATAAGGCAATAAAATGGATAACCTAAAAGAAAATGGACAGATCCTTAGAAAAGTTCAATATTCCAAGACTGAACAACCCAATTACAAGCAATGAAATTGAAGCTGTGATCCAAAATCTCTGAAAAATCATAAGCCCAGGACTAGATGGCTTAACAGGAGAATTCTATCAAACATTTAGAGAAGAGCTAATGCCTATCCTTTTAAAACTCTTTCAAAAAATTGCAGAGGGAGGAACACTACCAAATTCATTCTACGAGGCCACCATCACCCTGATACCAAAACCAGACAAAGACAACACACAAAAAAGAAAACTCCAGGCCAATATCACTGAGGAACATAGATGCAAAAATCCTCAACAAAATTTTAACAAACAGAATTCAGCAATGCATCAAAAAGCTCATACACCATGATGAAGTTGGGTTTATTCCAGGGATGCAAGGATTCTTCAATATATGCAAATCAATGTGATATACCATATTAACAAATTGAAAGAGGAAAATCATATACTAATCTCAATAGATGCACAAAAAGTCTTTGACAAAATTCAGCACTCATTTATGATTAAAACTCTTCAAAACTGTGCACAGAAGGAACCTACCTCAACATAGTAAAGGCCATAAATGATAAGCCTACAGCAAACCTTATTCTCAATGGCAAAAAACCAAAAGCATTCCCCCTAGGATCAGGAACAAGACAAGGGTGTCCACTTTCACCACTATTATTCAACATAGTTTTGGAAGTCCTAGCTACAGCAATCAGAAAAGAAAAAGAAATAAAAGGAATCCAGATTGGAAAAGAAGAAGTAAAGCTCTCACTGTTTGCAGATGACGTGATACTATACATAGAAAGCCCTAAAGGTAGTATTAGAAAATTACTAGAGCTACTGATTGAATTTAGCAAAGTTGCAGGATACGAAATCAATACACAGAAATCACTTGCATTTCGATAAACTAACATTGAAAAATCAGGCAGAGAAATTAAGGAATCAAGCACCTTCACCATTGCAACCAAAAGAATTAAATATCTAGGAATAAACTCACCTAAGGAGACAGAAGAAATGTACACAGAAAATTATAAGACACTAATGAAAGAAACCAAAGATTACATAAACAGATGTAGAGATATTCCATGTTTCTGGATAGGAAGAATCAATACTGTGAAAATAACTATACTACCAAACACACTCTACAGATTCAATGCAATCCCTATCAAATTACCAATGGCATTTTTCATAGAACTAGAACAAAAAATTTCACAATTCATATGGAAACACAAAAGACCCCAAATAGCCAAAGCAGTCTTGAGAAAGAAGAATCAAGTTGAAGGAATCAACCTTCCTGACTTATACTACAAAGCTACAGTCATCAAGACAGTGTGGCACTGATACAAAAACAGAAATATAGACCAATGGAACAAGATAGAAAGCCTAGAAATAAACCCATGCATCTATGGGTACCTTATTTTTGACAAAGGGGGCAAGAATATACAATGTGGCAAAGATAGCCTCTTCAATAAATGGTGCTGGGAAAACTGGACTGCTGCTGCTGCTGCTGCTAACTCGCTTCAGTCATGTCCGACTCTGTGCGACCCCAGAGACAGCAGCCCGCCAGGCTCCCCCGTCCCTGGGATTCTCCAGGCAAGAATACTGGAGTGGGTTGCCATTTCCTTCTCCAATGCATGAAAGTGAAGAGTGAAAGTGAAGTCGCTCAGTCATGTCCGTCTCTTTGCGACCCATGGACTGCAGCCTACCAGGCTCCTCTGTCCATGGGGTTTCCCAGGCAAGAGTACTGGAGTGGGTTGCCATTGCTTTCTCTGGGAAAACTGGACAGCTACATATAAAAGAGTGAAATAGAACACTTCCTAACACCATACACAAAGATAAACTCAAAATAGATGAAAGACCTAAATGTAAGACCAGAAACTATAATACTCTTAGAGGAAAACATAAGCAGAACACTCAACAACATAAATCAAAGCAAGATCCTCTATGACCCACATCCTAGAGTAATGGAAATAAAAACAAAAGTAAACAAGTGAGACCTGATTAAACTTAAAAGCTTTTGTGCAGCAAAGGAAACTATAAGCAAGGTGAAAAGACAACTCTAAGAATGGGAGACATTCTGACAAAGGATTAATTTCCAAAATATATAAGCAGCTCATACAACTCAATGCCAGAAAAACAACTAACCCAATCAAAAAGTAGGGGAAAGACCTAAACAGACTTTTCTTCAAAGAAAACATATGAAACAAACAAACAAACATGGCTAACAAATACATGAAAATATACTCAACATCACTCATTATTAGAGAAATGCAAATCAAAACCAAAAACTACAAAATCAACTCACACGGGTCAGAACAGCCATCATCAAAAAGTCTACAAACAATAAATGCTGGAGAGGGTGTGAAGAAAAGGGAACACTCTTGCACTGTTGGTGGGAATGTAAATTGATGCAGTCAGTATGGAAGATGGTATGGAGATTCCTTTAAAAGCTAGGAATAAAGCCACCATATGACCCAGCAATCTCATTGCTGGGCATATACCCTGAGGAAACCAAAATTGAAAAAGACACAAGTATCCCATTGTTCCTTGCAGCAGTATTTACAATAGCTAGAACATGGAGGCAGCCTAGATTCCCATCAACAGATGAATGGGTAAAGAAGTTGTGGTATATATTATTCAGCCATAAAAAGGAATGCATTTGATTCAGTTCTGATGAAGTGGATGAACCTAGAACCTATTATACAGAGTGAAGTGAGTCAGAAAGAGAAAGATAAATATTCTAACACATATATATGGAATTTAGAAGAATAGTACTGAAGAACTTATTTCCAGGGCAGCAATGGAGAAACAGACAGAGAACAGACTTATGGACATGGGGAGAGGGGAGGAGAGGGTGAGTTGTATGGAGAGAGTAACACGGAAACTTACATTACCACGTGTAAATAGATAGCCAATGGGAATTTGTCGCATGGCTCAGGAAACTCAAACAGGGGCTCTGTATCAACCTAGAGGGGTGGGATGGGGAGGGAGATGGGAGGGAGGGTCAAAAGGGAGGAGATATCTGTATACTTATGGCTGATTCATGTTGAGGTTTGACAGAAAACAACAACATTCTGTAAAGCGACATTTTATCCTTCAATAAAAAACAAATTTAAAAAATGCTGCAGGTTGACATAACAGAATCTACTACAAAACTTATTAAATGTCTATTCTTGTGAATGTTAAAAGTGAAAAACATGGTCATAACATACCCAGATTGATGTTCAAGCTATTTGCACCAAAATTTTAGCCTTAAAAATTCCCATGGAAAAAAAAAATTACTGATTTTTTACAGAGTATGAATGACTTAAGAATAAAATAATGCATTTTAAACCTGATTTTACTGAACATAAATATGACTTTGCAAGCTTCTTTTAAACCATGACAATGAAATCTCCATATAAAGCTGATGCAGCACATAAGTGCTACTCAAGGCAAGGAGAATTCTTATTCTATATGTTCATTTTATATACATGTTTTTTGAAACGTGACAGATTAAAAATTTATCAACGCTTCACTGCTATATTTACCATCTTCTTCAGTAAGCACATTTATGGGTGCACTCCGAATTCCTTCACCTTTGAGTGTACTAGCTGACACCTCAATTGTGTACTGTGTGTACTTCTTCAGTCCTAAATAGAAATAAAAAAGATAAGACTTACAAAATAGCCTTTAATTATATGCAGGAAAAAAAACAAAAAACAACTATGAAATGTTTCTTAACAACCTTCCAAAAGTAAAAACTAAGTGAAAACGTAGCTCTTGGAACAGTAACTCCTATTATTAAGACAGAACAATACAGAAAAATGTGGAAAAGAACTGAGTCTTTTTTCATGTGATCTGCCCTAGACTCCCACCTTATTGAACCAACGAGCCGGAACTGTCACACTCTGTATAAAACTAACTACACTTTGCACTTACTTACAACAACAAACCAATGATTTGTGGTCACTCAGTCAAAATAAACGTAAATATCCAACATTATATATTTTTTACCTTTAATATTCTGGATCAAAGAAGTTGTATTTATCCTTCTTTCCTCATTTCCATTACTTTTCATTAGATAAATTGTATATTTTTGTATAATTCCATTGGGACTACTTGGAGGGAAGAATGACAGCTCAATCTCTCCAGAGGAAATATTTTTGTAAGTAATATTTTCTGGTGCACTATCAGGCACTGAAAAAAAATTATATATATTATACAGCATAAACAATTCTACACTAATAATGTATTCTGCTGACGTTTTCACCCCAGTGGTCTAGGATACACACACATATACACACTTGTCAAGTCACTTCAGTCATGTCTGACTCTCTGTGGCCCAGGGACTGTAGCCTGCCAGGCTCCTCTGTCCAAGGGATTCTCCAGGCAAGAATACTGGAGTGGGTAGCCATGCCCTCCTCCAGGGGATCTTCTCACCCAGGAATCGAGCCTGCATTTCCTGTGGCTCCTGCATTGCAGGGGAATTCTTACCACTGACATACCAAGAAAGCCCCCCCCCATCCCACATACACACACACATCAGAACATTCACTAGAATGCAATTATAATAAATATCCTAAATGTAGAAAAATATGGGTATATTATAGCACTTGCAACTGTGCAAGAAAATTTTCATCTCAAAGAAAATTCATACTGCAACTCTACAGAATAGTTTATTGGATGATATTTTTTATCAAAATACTTGAGACTATACTAAACTGTCTTACTGAGCAGAACATGCAGATACAGTGGTCCCGTAGTGCATGCACGGAAATGGTTCCAGGGCCCCCATGCCCCGACCCCTTTCATGGATACCAAACTCCAAGTATGCTCAAGTCCCTTATATATAATTGCACAGTATTTGCATAGAACCTAATGACACCCTCTTGTATACCTTAAATCGTCTCTAGATTATTTATAATACCTAATACAATGGAAATACTATGTAAATAATTGTAAATACAATGGAAATGCTATGTAAATAGTTGCCTGCCAGCATGCAGGAAATTTAAGTTTTGCTTTTTAGAACATTTTTTTCTGCAACTTTTTTTCAAATACTTTCAGTGCACAATTGGTTGAATCTGTGGATTCAGGGCCCACAGGTACAGGCTAACTGTACAAGAAGGAGAACTTGAAAACACTCAAAAATTGATTCTGTCTTTCATTAATAACAACATATAAATGGTTAATAGATTAGTTTTGATATACAATATGATCTATGACAAGGCAAGGATCCTCTACTAGATAATAGAAAAGGATATAATAACCTGGTAACAAATATAATAACCTGGTAACAAATATAATAACCTGGTGCAGTCTCCTGCACCCCGCTCCAGTACTCTTGCCTGGAAAATCCATGGATGGAGGACCCTGGTGGGCTGCCGTCCATGGGGTCACTAAGAGTCGGACACGACTGAAGCGACTTAGCAGCAGCAGCAAGGGTGTGTGTGCTTAGTCACTCAGTCTTGTCCAGCTCTTTGTGACCTCCTAAACTGTAGCCCGCCAGGCTTCTCTGTTCGCGGGATTTTCCAGGCAAGAATACTGGATGGGTTGCCATTTTCTTCTCTAGGGGATCTACATGACACAGGGATCAAACCTGCATTTCTTGTTTCTCTTGCATTGGAAGTGGTTTCTTTACCCACTGAGCCATCAGGGAAACCCAAGGATACAATTTATCAGTAAATAAAACACCAGTTTCCTGTACCTACTAATGCATTTATTATATTGAATATAATGGCCACAAAATGGTTCTCTACATATAATCAACTACTAATACTACATGTGGGATTCCAATTCTGGAAAACTGGATAGTGGAAAAGCTACACTAAATGAATGATCATTATAATTAAAAGAAGTAAAACTTTACATAAAATTAACCTTTTTCTTGTAAGGAATTGCAGAGCTGGCAAAGTAAGTCAGAAATCTATGGTGGACCAAAGACAAATACAAAACAAACAAACAAACAAAAATAATCACTGTAAAAATAGGAGTCCTGATACGAAAGCTGGAACTAAAGCCTGCTCTGACTTACAGGGTAATGGTCAATCCCGGTGACTGTGAGTTTCTGTATTAACTGCCGTGTGGAGAGCCAGAAAAAGAAGGTAAAACCCTGGGCCAGGAGAAGGGCGAACAATACCCCTGCATCAAGTGTTGGATTCCCAGAGAATGCAATTTCAACAAGACCCACGATCGGGGCCAGGCCTGGGGGCACTTTTAAGTTAATTAAGCAGGGTGACAATATACAGCCTTGATGCACTCCTTTTCCTATTTGGAACCAGTCTGTTGTTCCATGTCCAGTTCTAACTGTTGTGTCCTGACCCAGAAAAATTAACAAGAGCAAAATACCAACACAGTCAGCCAATCAGAAACAGAGAGAAAGCCATCAGTGTAATATCACTAGCTGAAACTGTTAGCAATGCATTTACACAGAAAAATACTTGCAGGAGATGAAAGACCATAGTTGGGAAGATAATGGTTTAAAAATTGCCTTTATAGAATAATAATGATTAACTTGAGGTTTAAATAATATAAATTAGATATATATATTATGTAATTTCTAATTTAATTTTTAATTTAGAAATTAGATAATATAAAATTAGATAATATATATTACGGGGAAGGCAATGGCACCCCACCCCAGTACTCTTGCCTGGAAAATCCAATGGACGGAGTAGCCTGGTGGGCTGCAGTCCATGGGGTCGCTAACAGTCGGACAGACTGAGTGACTTCACTTTCACTTTTTTCTTTCATGCATTGGAGAAGGAAATGGCAACCCACTCCAGTGTTCTTGCCTGGAGAATCCCAGGGATGGGGGAGCCTGGTGGGCTGCCGTCCATGGGGTCACACAGAATCAGACACGACTGAAGTGACTTAGCAGCAGATATATATATTATCATTGCCAATACTCATAATGCCATTACAAGTTCTTTTCCTTCAAGAGAAAGAATTCAACCTTTTTACTGGTATTCTAAATACAATGGATATAAATACACTACTAATAAATTTAGTAAAGAATATTTAGAAGCCTTGAAAATATAGAAAAGTACCCCTTACCCCCACCGTTACCTGTTACGGAGTGTATTGCATCTAAGGCAGACTTAACAGGAAAAACTTCCATAAAAATGCTGACATTTCCAAAACTTTGGGAAGAACTTTAATGCGATGCACAGCTTGGTATAACAATATAATCCTACAATCCCTCCCAAATACTCAAAATCTTCCCTAGTATCTTCCTAAAGCAACACATTAAATTGACAAAAATCCTCAACAAGTATTCTGCTCCCTTAACCTTCTGGATCTAAGTGAAATCTTAAAACCGCTTGAGAATACTACAACATACCACTCTTGGGCTGGCAGCTATTTGTTTTTCTCTCATCATCTCTGTAACCGCAGGGCCTAGAACCCTTTCCATATTGAGATGTGTTCTTTCCTCTTCCTGAAAAACTCTAGGTGTTACCCCTCCTTTAAGACAGTCATCCAGTGGCTCTCTGCCATTTCTCCAAACATCTTAAAAATGCAGTCGCCTGACAACTGACCTCCTCTCTACCACTGTGAGATGTCAAATAGATGGAAATAACCTGTGTAACTCCCTAGACTCTGTATTCCTTGAGCTCCACAATTCCAATATTTTTTTCCTCCGCCTCCCTCTAATCAGCAGCCTTCATGGCAACACCTGAGGCCTGCATTGCCAATAACTGCCAATATTCCTCTCTTTGGCAACTATCTATGTCTCCAGCTGACAAACCACTATACTGTCAATTCAACAAGTCACTGACACTCATCAAGTCTTTACTGTCCACCACCACGCTTAACATCCTCAGCTCCCTGCTTACTCAGGTCAGACAGTCTATCACTAGAGTCACTCCCTAGCGATCTCCACCAACTCCTTTTTCTATCTTACTTTTCTGGCAAAATTTCAACATTGTTTAAATTGAACTCAGGGCTAGTCTACATCCGCAATGCAACAGGTGAACATGTCTGAATAAAATACCGCTCCACGCTGACTAGCCTTACTTTAATTTATAACCTCAAATCTCAATCTTTTTCAATCACTTGGCAGCCTATCTATTTTTCAGTTAATTCAGTCTTCTTCTGTTATGCTTGTTTTCACCATCTTCTTTCTCCACAAACATCCAGTATCTCCTCCCTCTCTTTATTCAAACCTGATAACCCTGCTTCTAATTTCATCGAGAAAATAAAAAGTCAAAGAGGACTATATATTTTCCTACCACTCATCCACTGCCTTCTTATCTAAAACCTAGTCCATTTCTGCACTAAATTCCATACCATCTACCTAGTTAGACTTTAGACTTGACGTTTTTTCCTCTTGGTTGTATTTTTAGTTTTTCTCTCATCACTGAATTATTTCTATCATGATACATACATTGTATGGGGCTTCCCTGGTAGCTCAGCAGGTAAAGAATCCACCTGCAAGCAGACCCTGGTTCGATCCCTAGGTTGGGAAGATCCCCTGGAGGAGGGCATGGCGACCCACTCCAGTATTGCTGCCTGGAGAATCCCATGGACTGAGGAGCCCGGTGGGCTACAGTCTATGGGGTCGCAAAGAGTCGGACACGACCGGGTGACTAAGCACGGCATACACACACATCATATACACATGAACACACATCAGTTATTGCTCTGTTCTGTCCTCCACTCTATAGCCACGTTTCTCAGACCTTGCCTTTACCCGTTTTCTCCACGTTCTTGCCTATCTTGCCCTTTTAGTCCCACTTCAACTGGGCATTTTCTCCTCATTTTTAACCTTGAAATGGACTCTCATGGTGTCATCAATGACCTTCATCCTGCCAAACCACTAACCAACTGTGTGCCCTCCCTTCCCTGTCAGGAGCGTCCCTGGTGACTCGGTGGTAAAGAATCTGCTTGCAATGCAGGAGACGCAAGTTCAATCCCTGGGTCGGGAAGATCCTCTGCAGAAGGAAATGGCCACCCACTCCACTATTCTTGGCTGGGAAATCTCATGGACAGAGGAGCCTGTCAGGCTACAGTCCACGGGATAGCAAGTCAGACCCGACGTAGTGACTAAACCACACTTCACTTGACGTAGGAAACAGCACTTGACGCAGGAAACAAGTTGCTTCTAATTTAAAATATCTATTCATTAGACTTCCAAGACATGACCTTCTCTTGACTTTCCCCCGACCTCACTGGCATTCCTGCATAGTCCTTGCCTGGCTCCCCCTTGACTCCCCAAAGCCTCCATGTCCTATTACCTGAGGACATAGCAGTATGTTTCTTTTCAACTCTATCTGCACTTACCCGGATGTGACTTTACCTCATCCTTGACTCTGAACACCCAACATATGGTGACGCTTTTAGACTGTATATTCAACTCTGGTCCTTTCTGTGAGTTTTAAATATATATGCCCAATTGCCTTCATGACAGGCACTTGAGTATTTCAAACATGTTCAAAACATGAACTCCTAAGATTTCTCCAACCTGATCTCCTCCCCAGACTTCCTCATTTCAGTAAATGGCACCTCATTCACCAAGATGCTTAGGCCAAAAACCTGATAGTAAATCTTGAGTTTCCTCTTTATTCCCACATCCAATATATTCAGAAGAAATCTTCTAAAACTGCAAAACATACCAAATTCTCATCGCCTAATTCTCCAATAGCTTCACATTAACATTAAACATCACATACCTTACTATGGTGCCCACAAAGGTATGGCCCACCCCTGCCTCTCTCTCTCCCTCATCTGCGAATTCTGTCCCATAGCTCACACTGCTCAAATGAGAGAAATGGCCTCCTCTTCCTCAGACACATCAAGCGCCTTCCCTCTCCAGGAACTTGGTAATCGCTATTCCTCCTCTGTAACATTTTCTTCCTTATCCTCATCTAAGTAAATCTCACACATTATTAATATCTCTAGGCAAATATAACCTCCTCGGAGAGGCCTTTCTCAGTCTGCCATCTCAAACTGCCTGCTCATTCTTCCATAACTCTCTTTTCTTCCCCTGATATTTTTTTTCAAGGAATTTGCCAGTATCAAAAATCATATATATTATTTGTTTACTGGCTTATCTTCTCTGACCCTTCGAGAATGTTAAGTTCCAGAAAGACAGAAATCTGCCTTATTTACTGCTGTAACTATAGTGCCTAGTTCAGTGGTAGTACATGATATGGAATCCATTAAAAGTCTGTTCAGTGAATGAAAACCTATGCTCAAGGTGGTATAGAACATATTTAAAACAAAGGAGAAATTTGCAACTAAGGAAAGTAAGATTGAGTTGAATAGCTCTTTAATTGCAAGGGGAAAAAGGATTTAGTGATGCTATGCTTGAACTTTACAAATCAGTATAACTTGGGGTTTTGAAAAATTCTCATTGGAATTTGCTAACTTGTCCCTGTGGATTTACCTGCCTACCACCAGTAGTCAGGATATAAATATGCAGCCCTGACCCCAGGCTGACATCCTATGCGTTTTTATTCATTTCTCCTTAGGGGATAACCCATGCTAGATCTTCAGGGAAAATAAAGGAAGATAGATTTAATGACTTGGTGGTTTTGGAGAGTAATCACATATTTAAATTTTTCTGAAATAGCATGGTGCTTCTAATTGTAGAAGTATCACATAAAATGGATAACTCATGAATGAAAAATAATTATTATATCAGTTGGAATAAGTAGAGCTATTAAAAACTAAAAATAAAGAATAATTTAGTTCATGATCATCCTAAAATAGTGGGACGTTATCTTGGGTATGCCAGAAGATTATTGTTTGGCATAGATAGTTTTAATGTCACATAGAGAAAGTAATAAAATGCCTTTCATTAACATGAATAAATGTATACAGTCCCACATAAAGTTTGATCAACAGCTAAGTTACAATCGCCTAGTAGTTATTGCCCAATTCAGACTTACTCAAGGCAGTGGTTAAGGCTTACTGTAGAGAAAATTATATCTTGAAAAAAGAAAGGAAAGAAAATATACATATATAGATCATCAAAGGGTAATCTGTATGGGAACTTAAAGTTCTTTATGTGGTTATTGTGCCCTAAGTATGAGAAAATATAAACTAATCTCAAGTTTGTTTATTAAGTGCACATTCTATACTTAAAACACACACACACAAGATCAATCTTATATTGATTTTTCCTGCTTGACACATGAGGATTTTACTTTCAAGCATTATAAACTCTAATTCACCAATCAAGATAAAACATCTGAACAAATAATTTACTCCTATTTGTAACTAGTAGCATTAACACTATTAATTAGCTGTAGTTGGCTTTTTCAGTTAGCTGAGTTAGCACAGCTCTCAATTTCTTGTGAAACTATTGAAAAGTGGGATCTTGACTTTTAGAGTAAGAGTAGAGGGTGTATTTATTGCATTTAACAAGAACATCGATCCCTGGGAGTAAACGGTTGCTCCTGGGTACATCCTGCTTCAGATGACACCTTGAGAGTGTGTTTAAAATTCTAGCTACCTTTGTTGCAAAAAGAACTCTAACTGGTTGTTCAGTTGTATTAGACAAGATCTGCAGGAGAAGTCACTGATGCAGACTCCATTGCTGTGAAACACCCAGGAATTAATATTAACTTTCAGTTCAGTTCAGTTGCTCAGTAGTGTCTGACTCTTTGCGACCCCATGAATCGCAGCACGCCAGGCCTTCCTGTCCATCACCAACTCCCGGAGTTCACTCAGACTCACGTCCATCGAGTCAGTCATGCCATCCAGCCATCTCATCCTTTGTCGTACCCTTCTCCTCCTGCCTCCAATCCCTCCCAGCATCAGAGTCTTTTCCAATGAGTCAACTCTTCATATGAGGTGGCCAAAGTACTGGAGTTTCAGCTTTAGCATCATTCCTTCCAAAGAAATCCCAGGGCTGATCTCCTTCAGAATGGACTGGTTAGATCTCCTTGCACTCCAAAGGACTCTCAAGAGTCTTCTCCAACACCACAGTTCAAAAGCATCAATTCTTTAGCGCTCAGCCTTCTTCACAGTCCACATCCATATATGACCACAGGAAAAACCATAGCCTTGACTAGACGGACCTTAGTCGGCAAAGTAATGTCTCTGCTTTTGAATATGCTATCTAGGTTGGTCATAACTTTTCTTCCAAGGAGTAAGCATCTTTTCATTTCATGGCTGCAGTCACCATCTGCAATGATTTTGGAGCCCAAAAAAATATAGTCTGACACTGTTTCCACTGTTTCCCCATCTATTTCCCATGAAGTGATGGGACCAGATGCCATGATCTTCATTTTCTGAATGTTGAGCTTTAAGCCAACTTTTTCACTCTCCTCTTTCACTTTCATCAAGAGGCTTTTTAGCTCCTCTTCACTTTCTGCCATAAGGGTGGTATCATCTGCATATCTGAGGTTATTGATATTTCTCCTGGCAATCTTGATTCCAGCTTGTG
>SJYX01017278.1:143712-154244 GCA_006410675.1 Oreotragus oreotragus | reverse complement strand
TCATCTGCATATCTGAGGTGATTGATATTTCTCCTGGCAGTCTTGATTCCAGCTTGTGTTTCTTCCAGCCCAGCGTTTCTCATGATGTACTCTGCATATAAGTTAAATAAGCAGGGTGACAATATACAGCCTTGACGTACTCCTTTTCCTATTTGGAACCAGTCTGTTGTTCCATGTCCAGTTCTAACTGCTGCTTCCTGACCTGCATATAGGATTCTCAGGTGGTCTGGTAGTGCCAGTTTCTGGAGCGAGTGATTTCTCAACCTCATAAAATGAGCTTGCTACAAATTCTACATGTCCTTTGAAATCAGGATCACGATGTAATCATCTGGCTCTGAAACGTGTTATAGGACCAGGAATCTAAGCTATAATGTTTTGTGTGAAGATCTAAGAATTGAGTTGAAAGAAGTTTCAAAGCACTAAAGTGACTTTCGTCCTCTCTCAGTGGCTGTGTGTTAATTCTCCCAGAAAATCATCGTTTCTCTGAGTTAATAGAATCTTTGAAGCTAAATCAAGTCCATTTTCATTGTCACATTGTGAAGCTTTTGAACCGGGCTCAATGAATTATCCTATTTGATGGATACCTTGAAGATAGCTTTGCGGTGATCCTAAGAAAACCCACAGCTGCAGCTTCTGTGTGTCGCTCACTGCCTTTCCACCTCACCTGATACATTCTCATTACTTAATGAGAAGCTCAGGCAAATGCCACTTAGATAAATAGTAGGTATAATAGATAGAAGTCAATGTGATGTGATAGAAAGAATGTTGAAATGGAAACTGGAAACCTGATTAAGGGGTATGTCTTCAGGCAGACCTCAGTTTCCTCATCTGCAAGAAGAGAAGCTTCTTATAGATTAGGAATTTGCTCCTCAAAATTTGGTTTACAGACAGGGAAGTGTGGAAATTGGAAGTAAGCATTTGTAGTAGCCAGTCTCCCAAGATACCTCCAGAGATTCTTCTTTTTTAAAAAAATTATTTTGTATTGGAGAATAGCCAGTTAATAATCTTGTGGACAGCGAAAGGACTCAGCCATAATTATACATGTATCCTTTCTTCCCTAAACTCCCTTCTCATCCAGGCTGCCACATGACACTGAGCAGTTCCCTGTGCTATATGGTAGGAGCTTGTTGGTTATCCATTTAAAATGTAGCAGTGTGTACAGGGCAATCCCAAATTCTCTAACTATTCCTTCCCCCCATCCTTCCCCTTTGGCAACCATAAGTTCATTCTCTAAGTCTGTAAGTCTGTTCCTCCAGAGAGTTTTTCCTCCTGGCTTCACGCTGGTGTGGTCTCCTCTTATATCACATAAGAAAAACCCATCTAGTCAGACACGACTGAGCAACTAAACCACCACCACATCTAACCAATAGTGTACTGCAGAGATGATACAGTGTGATGTCTGAGGTTAGGTCATAAGGGACTTTGTGGCTTCCACTGAACTATCTCTTGGATGACTTGCTCTGGAGAAAACCGGTTGCCAGGCCATGAAGATGCTCAGTCAGCTCTATGGAGAGGTCCATGCAGTAAAAAGGAATTGAGGCCTCTTGCTATCAGCCAGCACTTGCCTGCAATATGACAAAGCCACCTTGAAAGCAGAGCCTCAAGCCCTAGTCAGGTCTTCAGATGGCTGCAACCTTGAATGTCACTCATGAGAGACTCTCAAGTCAGAATCAATCAACTAAGCTGGTTCTGAATTTCTGACCCACAGAAATTATGTGAGATAAATAACTGTCTTAAGCCGCTGAGTTCTGAGGTATTTTATTATGTGGTAAGCCATAATTAAAACACATTTTAAAACTCTCAAAGAAATTTGATAATCTTATGTCTGTTGAATCTAATTGTTAAATTTTTCCGGTCATTTCACTTTCTATTGTATTTTACCAAAGTATCAGTCCATGGTGGTTTGAAAATTAAAAACAAAAACTGATTCTACTCCACAGAGAATTTGAAAATCCCTGATCAGAATAATTCAATCCCAGAGTTGAAAAAGCTTTTTGAAATTATCTATTCCAAACTTACTCAGAGAATAAATTCTCCCTTACAGTTTTCCTACAGTTTTCCAGCAATAAAACTCTGATTCTCAGCAGCATTTTATTATCACTATTGTTATTAAACATGCTTTTTATTGAGAGACCAGATGGGGGAATAGTGCTTAAGCCAAGTGAGAAATGACAGTGGCTTGAATGAGTGCGTTTGCAATGAGGATGGAGAAGTCAATAGGGTCAAGATACACTTCAGAGGTAGCTGAAATTACTTAGCATGCACTGAAAACATGGTTGTTTTCTTGTTACTACTATTAATAGGGGATTCTTAACCATCTTGCTGCTGCTGCTGCTAAGTCGCATCAGTCGTGTCCGACTCTGTGCGACCCCACAGATGGCAGCCCACCAGGCTCCCCCGTCCCTGGGATTCTCCAGGCAGGAATACTGGAGTGGGTTGCCGTTTCCTTCTCCAATGCATGAAAGTGAAAAGTGAAAGTGAAGTCGCTCAGTCATGTCCGACTCTTCGCGACCCCATGGACTGCAGCCCACCAGGCTCCTCTGCCCATGGGATTTTCCAGGCAAGAGTACTGGAGTGGGGTTCCATTGCCTTCTCCCTTAACCATCTTGGGTACCATTATTTTGTTGAGGAAACACTGTCTTCATGGTGTAAGTTGAGGTAACTGGTTCATAACATGATATAAGCTTCACGTGTACTTCTGTATACACTAGAGTGTGTGTGTGCTCAGTCATGTCCAACTCTTTGCCCTGCTATGGACTATAGCCTGCCAGGTTCCTCTGTCCATGGGATTTTCCAGGCAGGAATACTGGAGTGGGTTGTCAGTTCCTCCTCTAGGGGATCTTCCTGACCCAAGGATCAAACCCATGTCTTCTGCGTCTCCTGCATTGGCAGGCAGATTCTTTACCACTGAGCCCATATACTAGAGTGTGCTTACCACCAAAAATTTAGTTTCCATCCATCAACATACAGTTGATGCCTTTTACCCATTTTGCCCCACTCCCCAACTCTTTTCCCTCTGGTAACCACTAGAAAGCGAAGCTCTGGATCCTGCTTGCCATGATTTATAAGAAAACCAAGGTGCCCAACAGTGGGTATACCCAGCATTACTGAACAAGGGAAGGTAAGATGCATCAGATCCAACACTACAAAAGGTGTAATAGTGATGTAATCTAAACTGGAAAATGTTTCGTTTAGGCAAGATGACACCCTAAGATAACACCTACAACACTTATAACTTTTTTTATATAACTGATTAAAAGATATTTAAATGCAAAATTGAACTGCAGGAAAAACAGATATAGAAAAGATTAGATCCAGAAATAAAGGCCAGAAAAATTTCATCAAGTTATTCCTGAGATGTGCTGGGGGAGTTACTGGCCACTGCAGTGTGGCACCATGCAGGGATTAAGGGATGAGAACTGTTATGAAGTGGAAGCAAAAACCTACATAAAAGCAGAGATAGCACAGGGCCATATCCACAGCGAAAGAGTGGGCTGGAAAAAAAGTCTATCCACAGACTCAGAGAGATGCCAGGGAATTTTGTAATCTCTGCCTGAATATACTGGATGAGAGCAAGCAAAAGTTTCCCCTGGGTACTCAACATCTCAGGCCTACTGCCTGTACAGATTCTGAACTGACAAAATACACACAGCCTAGAAAATTATAATAAAGATCTACACTGGTCCAGTGATTCTTCCTGTCTCACTGGGAAGAAACAAACACCAACTTTCTCTGAACCGACATACTTGCAGATTATGCAGAATTTCCACAGAAAACTAAACTTAGATTATGCAAAATGTCCATGAAAATCTAGAGCCTCACTCAAGATGAGCTTTAAATAAATAAGTAAAATGCAAAGTATGCATCCTGCTATGAATAAGTGTCAGAAAATATAACACACACAGACCCCAAGAATTTCAGTTCATAGAAAAACAGTTTAAAGGATAATATAAAATAAATACATTTTTAAATGATTAAATATATTAAGAATATATAAATATATTATTTACTTAGTATATTAAAAGAACAAGTTTCTATTTTTTTTTTAAAGTGTAGATTTGAACAAGTATCAGATGGAACTTCTAGAAAGAAAAACAGAAGAACTGAAATTTAAAATTCAATGAATCGGTTTAACAGCTTAACAAAGAATTAGTGAGCCTATGGACAGAGTTAAGAAAATCACACAGAATGAGATTAAGAAAAACGGAAGTTAGAATGAGAAGTGTCAACCTATACCTACTAAAAGATGATGCTGTGAAAGTGCTGCACTTAATATGCTAGCAAATTTGGAAAACTCAGCAGTGGCCACAGGACTGGAAAAGGTTAGTTTTCATTCCAATCTCAAAGAAAGGCAATGCCAAAGAATGTTGAAACTACCGCATAATTGCTCTCATCTTACACACTAGCAAAGCAATGCTCAAAATTCTCCAAGCCAGACTTCAACAGTATGTGAACTGTGAACTTGCAGATGTTCGAGCTGGATTTAGAAAAGGCAGAGGAACCAGAGATCAAATTGCCAACAGCCACTGGATCATAGAAAAAGCAAGAGAGTTCCAGAAAAACAATCTACTTCTGTGTTATTGCCTATGCCAAAGCCTTTGACTGTGTGGATCACAATAAACTGTGGAAAATTATGAAAAAATGGGAATACCAGACCACCTGACCTGCCTCTTGAGGAATCTGTACACAGGTCAGGAAGCAATAGTTAGAACTGGACACGAAACAACAGACTGGTTCCAAATCAGGAAAGGAGTACATCAAAGCTGTATATTGTCACCCTGGTTATTTAACTTCTATGCAGAGTACATCATGAGAAACGCTGGACTGGAAGAAACACAAGCTGGAATCAAGATTGCCGGGAGAAATATCAATAACCTCAGATATGCAGATGACACCACCCTAACGGCAGAAAGTGAAGAACTAAAGAGCCTCTTGATGAAAGTGAGAGAGGAGAGTGAGAAAGTTGGCTTAAAACTCAACATTCAAAAAACTAAGACCATGGTATCTGGTCCCATCACTTCATGGGAAATAGATGGGGAAACAGTGGAAACAGTGACAGACTTTATTTTTTGGGCTCCAGAATCACTGCAGATAGTGACTGCAGCCATGAGATTAAAAGATGCTTGCTCCTTGGAAGAAAAGCTATGACCAACCTAGACAGCATATTAAAAAGCAGAGATATTACTTTACCAACAAAGGACATCTAGTCAAGTCTATGCTTTTTCCAGTAGTAATGTATGGATGTGAGAATTGTACTATAAAGAAAGCTGAACACTGAAGAATTGATGCTTTTGAACTGTGGTGTTGGGGAAGACTCTTGAGAGTCCCCTGGACTGCCAGGAGATCCAACCAGTCTATCCTTAAGGAGATCAATCCTGGGTGTTTATTGGAAGGACTGATGCTGAAGCTGAAACTCCAATACTTTAGCCACTTCATGCGAAGAGTTGAGTAATTAATTGGAAAAGACCCTGATTCTGGGGTGGATTGGGGGCAGAAGGAGAAGGGGACAACAGAGGATGAGATGGTTGGATGGCATCACCAACACAATGGCTGTGAGTTTGAGTAGGCTCCAGGAGTTGGTGATGGACAGGAAGGTGTGGCATGCTGCAGTCATGGGGTCGCAAAGAATAGGACATGACTGGCAATTGAACTGAACTGAACTAGGAGTTCCAAAAAGAAAGAATAGAGAGACCTAGGAAAAGGAAATATTTGAAGAGATAATGGGTGATAATAGCTCAGAATTGATTAAAGCACACACATGAATTTTCACACTAGATATTATGTAAAAGGCACGAGATATTAGTGTTCTCCAAAGAAACAAAGCCAACAGGATGTGTTGTGTGTATGTAGACAGATGTGATAAAGAAAAACTATAATTTGATAATTTCATGTATCAAAGTATACATGATTCGAAAGATTGAAACTTTCAGTCTGGAAAAAATTCAAGGATGCCCACTCATAACTTCTCAACATTGTGTTAAAGATTCTAGCTAGTGTAGTAAGGAATAAAAAAAGAAATAGAAAGCGAGTGGACTGGGAAAGAAGAAGTGAAGTTGCCTTTTCATAAACAGAAAGTTTGACTATGTATAAAATTTAAAGGAATCTCCCCAAAAAGCCAACTTCGAACTAAGGAGTTTAGCAAGACAACAGAATACAAAAATCAATTGTATTTACATATACTAGCAACAAAAAAATCAGAATCTGAAACAAAATTAAAGACCATTTAAAACAGCATAAGAATATGAAGTTCGAGTCAGACATGACTTAGCGACTAAACAACAATCCTGGATATTTAATGAACCCTTATAGCTCAATATTTGAAGATAACTCATCTACAATAGACAAAAGATTTGAAGAGCTATTTTGCTAAAGGAGATGCAGAAATGGAAGGCTGCTCAGCAATACATGGAAAAACTAAAACCTACNCAAAAAAAGACACTTGACTTTTAATCCCTTATATGTAAATCAGATTTTAAAAATTTACACAGCAAGTCTCTTCCCATACCTTCCCACAAAGATCATACAAATTCCTGGATAATACAGAACAGAAAGACAGACTTCAGGTTATGTAAAATATAAAACAAAATGACAATTATCGGCCATGTTTACTTCATTAATATGTATAGGGAAAAAAACTTACCAGTCTCAGAAGTCCTCACAGAAAGTATGGAAGATACCTGATCACCATGGCCAAATCTGGTGTATGACCTTACAGAAATGTTATAGAGGGAGTAAGGTTTTAAGTCTCTCAAAATTATGTTTGTTGTCGAGGTGTTCTTCATGAATAAAGTATTTACATTTCTGTAGAGCACTTCATAGGCAACAATAATCCCATTGGGTTTCTCAGGTGGTGACCACTTCAAACTTATTTCACTAGCAGTAACATCAGTAACTTCAACATCTTGAGGTGATGATTCTGGTTCTGGGGGAAAAAAAAAACAATGTGTGTTTTTTCATGTTTATTGCTTCAGACACTAAAAAGCAGCATGAGGTAGATGACAGTAAGCATCCAACACCACTTGCTTCTTCTTATTAAAATTGCACCTAACATTCTTACCATCTTCTGGAGTTCTCACGAAGATGTCATTTGCTTCGGATAAAGAACTTTCTCCAACGGTGGTTGAGGCAGCCACCCTCATTTTATATCCTGTGTATTTCTTTAGCCCTGTAAGGAAAACAGGCCATTTGTCCAAAGTTCCTAGAATACTATTTCTGGATTAGTGCCATTTAACACAAGACTAGTGAAAATGACTCATCTGGGAGACTGCTTCTCTAATCAGCCTCCTATAATCCCAATCTCCCAAACTTGCTTGGGATGGGAGCCTTCCATCTTGATGAGGTTTTAGTTCTCTCCTAAAATATCAAGGCAGTGGTCTGAGACTGAAGAAACAAGTTTTGGCACACTGCAAGGAATGTAGCTGATTTGGCACAAACACCACGTCAGCTCAATTACTTCAGCCGATGGTCACATTCAGTCAATTAAGCCTTCAATACCGAGTCATTTTGATACACCAGGCATAAAATTCCGTAGGTCAAGTATATTCTTAGGATACCTGTGGTCTGATGACTTTATTTGCAGATAAATATAGTGAAAGAAAAACAACATTTAATGAAGTCATTTCTGCAGGTATTTTTAAAGATATCCACGGGAGCATAGCACAACAAGATCTGCAGTGATACAACATGTACCCCGAAGTGTTTAATGGCATAGAGAGACGTGCATTTTCCATCAGAATGAGAATGTCAAAGCAAAATTCTGTTCTACCTGTTATGAGAAAGTTGTTATCTATAGCAGTCATCTGGAATGCTCTGTTTGTATCCAGTTCCATTGCATAAATTGTATAATGAGTTATTTTTCCATTAGGATATTCTGGAGGATCCCAATATAACAAAATAGATGAAGAACTAATATTTTTATAGTTTATAACTTGAATGGAGCTTGGCACTTGAGAAGAAGAATGAAAAATTAATATGAATGAAAAGTATTACAATGTACCAGAGCAATATCTGCAGGTAGCTATTGCAAAGGAAATCTATTCTTACCTTGCTCAAGCGTCCTAACATTGAGAACCGTTGGTGGTCCTTCTCCCATGATGGTGAAAGCAGATACACTAATCATGTGCTCAGTGAAAGGTACAAGTCTCCTGATAACGTAGGACAGCTGTTCAGCAGCAATGTCAGTGATATACTGATTCCTTGAAGTTCCTATTTGAAATCAGTTTTTAAAAAATTTAACAAATATTTGGCTTTGTGAGCAAAATCATTTTTGCTTCCACAGTGAAATTTTAAACCCAGTTTCACACTATCCATTAATCTCTCCATGTAATGCCTTATATGAAAGGTAGACACATAATTAATAATAAATATACTGAATGTACTCCAATAACATATATAGACATTTTGTGCTCATAATATAGTTTTACTAGTTGTTATACACTATCCCAGAATAAGAGATTAGTGTTTTGAGAAAATATAACTTTCTAAAAAAGACAGGTTAGGAATTCTTTTCCTAAAAAACAACTGGGCAATAATATCAAATTGAAATATTATAAGTCAGTGCTGAATTATGATATAAAAATCATGTAAATAAGATTTTGTTTGGACTCAAAACTCACCACACATTTGCTAAATCCATTAATGATTTAACAAGCATGCTTATAAAACTGCCACATAAATATATCTGAACAAGGATTTCAAAAAATCCCTATTTCAAAAAATAAGCTAATTTTTTTTAACTTATTTACACTGTGCACTTCCAACAGTGATAATTAGTGCTTAGGCCAAACAAAGTATTAAAAAAATATATGTTTCAGAAATCATGGGTCTCTTAATTTTTAGTGTCTTCTAAAAATTGTCTTCTTTGTCCAGGAAAAACATGTCAGTAAATGAAATAAGCATATGTGATACTTTTGCCAAATTCCACCATCAATATAACAAATTTTAATTTGGAAGGGAACAAATATCAAATTAGAGAAGAAACAACAAGAAAAACCCTTTTTTCTTACTTAGCATTTTAGAGAAAACAGAGATAATTTAGATTTGTCTCTTCTAACCAAATATTTTTAATTCACTATATATGACATTCTCCTTATAGAAACAATGAGATCCCTTGACCCTGAGTAGTAAGTATATACACTAATGACATCACCACGTCATCAAGGTCACCTCCACCTGTTGATCACCCCATGCACTAGAGTTGTAACTTTCTGACCTATTTACCTTCAGTGACATTTGAAAACCTATTAGTCAAAAGCTGCAGAGAGTGTGAGGCCTGTGAATGATTTGAAGATATGTTAATCCTTTCCCATCACACCTGCTTTGGCAACTGTAATAACTGATTGTCTCTGCAGCTTGGCTGGAGACTCTAGGGTGCTACTTTCTCTGGAGGAAGGTCAGATGGGTTAGGAGGGGCCAGCTCCTGCCTGTGTGGCATTTCCATTTGCTGCATGAGGTTATCCAACAGTTAAAGAAAAAAATCTGACTCCAGCCCATGGACCATTAATAATTGGGTTGAACTCTGAGCTAAGGTTCATATCTGTGCTAGCTAGTACTGGTGGTTTAAATACATTTCACACAGAACAAAAAAATGAACCTACCAAATGTTGAAGGCTGGTCTTCAGCTCTGCCCCTCACAGGAAAGTAATTATGTGGATGACTGTTATATATAACTGAAGCAAGTGAATACAGGTCAGAAGACATCTCTGCTGAACCCTCAAATAATCCTGCCATTGACTCTACTATGCTCACAGTTTCTGGAGCCATGGGGTTTATATACTGCACCTGAAAACAGTTATTTGCAAAGACAGTGATGATTACATTTAATAATGGCTTCAATCAAGTACTAGTTTCAACAACTAGTAATTCTGGAACGATAAATTTTTTAAAGATAATATTATTTCTATAACTACTGTCTCTCTCACAATCCAAATTTTCATTCTGAAACTATTAAAATCCTGCATCATTGTAGCCCATTATGATCAATTCCGTATCTTAAAACTCTATACTGTATTGTGCAAAAAAGGAAATAATTTATTTCTGACTCAAAAATGGTTAAAAAAAATAGCCATCCTCATGCAAGGTTTAATGAATAAAATATTTTAGCTGCTTACCACCCAATAATAAGTTGTCTAGGCCTACTGCCTTATTAAAATGTGTTTTGCTTTGCCAATATATGTCCTCATTTGTACACCAGGTGTGAGCAGCCTGCATGCCTACTGGGTATATGTCAATAATAATAACTTATAACTGAGTGAAGTTACAGACATGAACAAAATTACGTGACAATAGTTTTCAAACAGTTCAAGACAGACCTACGTAAGGCTCTGGGTCTAAGGAATATTTTAGGTAATTGTGATTGTTCCAAGATGCTGTAACGTACCTCACATGAATCAAGTCCACCAAAGTAACAAACAATGACATGAAATAAAACATCATGAGCATGGGGTGGGAGGTGGGGGGGGGGTTCATGTTTGGGAATTCATGTACACCCATGACGGTTTCATGTCAATGTATGCCAAAACCAATACAGTCTG
>SJYX01017278.1:122739-143033 GCA_006410675.1 Oreotragus oreotragus | reverse complement strand
ACCCATGACGGTTTCATGTCAATGTATGCCAAAACCAATACAGTACTGTAAAGTAAAATAAAGTAAAAATAAAAATGTTAATAAATAAATAAAAATAAAAACAAAACAAAACAAAAACGTCAAGAGCATACTGCAAGTATATACAGCAGAGTTTCATCTAGGACAGCAAGAGAGCTCTCTCCATTCTTCCCATACAGCATAACAGATTGAGACAAAATGAAAAAATCTGAAAATGATCTAGGTTTAGATGATACCAAGACAATATTAGTAATTGTGTCGACTGTGATAACAGAATTACATAATGAATTAGAATTTCAGTATTGTTTAGGAATCCATACTTAGTTAGGCATGTAAGAGCAAAAAGATATGGACTCTGGAATTTATTTTAAAACACACCTGCATCAACAGCAAAAATGAGAGATGGCAACATAGACAGCATGTTGATAATTACAGAATCCAGGTGATAGGTTAATGAATACACATTATACTTTTTTTTTTTTTTTTACTTTATTTTACTTTACAGTACTGTATTGGTTTTGGCATACATTGACATGAATCCATCATGGGTATACATGAACTCTTTTTTCTTTCATTTATACCAGTTCAAAATTTTCCAAAATGAAGCATTGGGGGAAAAAAGACAACATTTTAAGAACTTCTTTTCCTTTGGTCAACTTCTTCAAGACTCACCTCCAAGCCCTTTTTTTCCTAGAAGATTTTTTTCAAAGAAAATAATCCCTCTCTTCCTTCCAAATCCATGTTCTTGCAACCTCAGAATTTCTAATTAATTCATAATATATATTTTATTTATAAATTTTGATACACCTATCTTTTAATTATTTTTTGAGTTGAGCCCCAAAACAGGCTTTTAATTTCTTATGAACATAAAGCACTTAGTAATTTTTTTTTAAGTAGATGCTCAGAAAAATATCAGGAAGGCAAGGAATTTTTAGGCTGCTTACTTATTTAACTAGTTACAAAGGCAGATAATTTGAATATTAACTTTTCTGAGAAATAAAATCGAGAAAAGATGCAAAGATATATTTAATTCTCCAAATAATATTTATAAGATAAAATTATCTAAATCTTATTTCTTTACCCAGGGAAGTATTGTGATGAAAAGCAGGGAGATATCAGTAATATTTACTTCAAAAATACTGTGATAAATCACTCTGGATAAGGAACCATACTTGGAACAAACTAAAGATCTTCCACTTTCCAAGGCACACTTCAACTTTACCTCCAGTGGGAAATCAGAGAAGGCATGAATCCCAAACACATAATTCAGAGATGCTCTGGTATTCCAGTCAATAGTTTATGCCTGAACCACACAGCTGTTTCCACTATCAATCAACCACCCTTTGAGAAGCCAGTGTGCAAAGCACTACAGAGGGTACAACGGGGTAACACAAAGAATTTCCCCTGAACTATGATTTTGCGTTAAATCTCACAATATTTTATACCAACGTCAGATACATTTTTGGAGTTAAGCTATAGTATCCCATCAATTAACTAAGTTAAGCATCTCTGTTGACAAATTACTGTTCCAGCCTAAGAGGTGACTGAGTAATTTTGACTATCTGAACTTCTTCCAAATACACTGGAAGGATCCTCCCTATCTATAAGTGATTTGTATTTATAATTTGAACTAGTTTTGTAAAAATCCAGGATGTTCCTAATTATCACCAAGTGTGTCACGTTGTGAATATTTCTCACACTTTGCCTCTTTAAAACAGGGATTAGGTTTTTCAAAGGATGAAAAAGAAATCATTTAAAGAGTAAAAATGACAGGAAAGAATCAGAACTTAAGAAAGTAATGAGAAGTAGCTGAGAAATAGGAGTGGAAATGTGTGATAGAGAAGGAAATAAAGGCCTATCACAACTCTCCCAAGTTTGGCCTCATTGAGTTAGTCTAGTATTCTCAACCCCAGCACTAATGACATTCCATGTTTGAGAATTTTTTGTCATAGGGAGCTGTGCAGGGCATTGTAGGGACCAGCCTCCCTGGTCCCTACCCACTTGAAACATATTCCCTGTGGGGACAATGAAAACTTCAGAGATCACAAAATGTCTCCTGGAGAGCAAAACTGCCCTCATCGAGAACAACTGAGTTAGGCAATGTTGCAATTCATCAACACGAAAGCCTTCTCATATGCTACCTAGGAATCTTTGGAATTGATATGAAAGAGTTAGAAGTCTTCAGAGTTCAATTCCTAATCCACCTGAATAAACCAACCTGATTCTACATGTAACAGTCTTCATTATAGCTAATATGATTGTATTTTCAAAAACTTTACTGTATCTATCAATTTACACTTTCTGGAAGTCTACTCCATTGGTTTAATGAAAATGTTGACTTATTCTTAAGAAATGCTTCCATATTTTATTATAAACTATAACATGGTTTGTACTATTTTCAGCCAGTGGTAACAAGAATTTTATAATTAGTATATGTTTGGAAGCCTTTTAATGGAAACTGTATCATTCTGCACTTATTTGGGTGACAAATCCTTAAGGCTTGATTCTATGTTCCTAATGCTCAATAAAGCAAACATCTCTAGAATTCCTATACTACTTTCGAGTCTTGTCCTTAGCCTCATTCTGGAGCCGTTGGCCAAGCATTTGGCTTGCATTCTTATGTTCACCACTGACAAACATTTATATACTTGAGAAATATGTTGGATGAAAAGATGTATCGATAAAAATCTCAGAAATTTGTGACACTACATAGCAAGATGTCTTTGGGGAGAAAATCCCTCAGGATTTGATCTGAAAAACAAGTACAGAAATACAGAATGAGATCTGAGTATGAAATTCAACTAGAGAGCAATTAATGAAGAGTGGACTTCAGGATTTTTTCTACTTTCATCTAGGTGGAATAAGTCTCCCAAATAAATTAATTTTATTCTTTGCATTGATAGAAGCATAAAATTCATGCTAAAGGAGAAAATAAATCTGCTCAATTTGGCTTTAGTCAAACTGTATATGGATTATGGTGTTCAGCTGAGAAAAGAAGCTCATTGATAAACTGGAAAATAAATACACAGGAGACTAATCAATAATATGAATGACTGATGAGAAACTGAGGATATTAAGCCTTAGGGAAATCATGACCGTTGTTTTCAAATGATAAAAAGTTAAATCATTGTACATTATTGTTACTAATGGAGACACCAACATTAAAGCTGCTGCTGCTGCTAAGTCGCTTCAGTCGTGTTCGACTCTGTGCGACCCCAGAGACGGCAGCCCACCAGGCTCCGCCGTCCCTGGGAGTCTCCAGGCAAGAACACTGGAGTGGGTTGCCATTTCCTTCTCCAGTGCATGAAAGTGAAAAAAGCTACTTGTGTCAAGTACAGTGATAAATATTTTTACCCGTGTGATCACTTAATCATATCCCAAAGAAAAAGATCTTATCATCTCCATTTTACAGCCAGCTGTTCAAATTCACAAAACTAGTCATAGCAGAAACGCCAGTACTTTGGCCACCTCATGCAAAGAGTTGACTCATTGGAAAGACTCTGATGCTGGGAGGGATTGGGGGCAGGAGGAGATGGGGACGACCGAGGACGAGATGGCTGGATGGCACTACGGACTCGATGGACTGAGTCTGAGTGAACTCCAGGAGATGGTGATGGACAGGGAGGCCTGGCGTGCTGCGATTCATGGGGTTGCAAAGAGTCAGACACGACTGAGCGACTGAACTGAACTGAGTCATAGCTGAGGTAGGACTGGAATACATTTCCCTGGTTGCAAATCCCAGACTCTAAGCTGCTCTAAGCTACCGTGTGGGTCTGGAGAGAAGAAATGGAATAAACTGGTAAACACTAGAGAACAAATACTTCAGTTCAAAACTGTTAAAGAACATGGTAGTTTCTTATTTATGTTCTGGACCTGTCTGTCATAGTGCCTGGAACTTTACAGCTACCTAATAAATGCATGCCTGTGAGACCACAAAGAAGCATGGTTTAAAGCTTACAAAACAGGAGCTGATTACATGGTCGTGGATACCCTACTGTCAGAGTTGATCAAATATTTTAGCAAAGCTGGATTTCCAATCATTTATTAGTCATGTTATTGATTAACTTCATATATCAGCTTGGAAGTTGAAATAAAAGTCCTCAAACCCTGAGATTAAATTTTCAATGTTTCTGTTTTCAAATATGTGTTTAAATAGTGAGAATAAAATCCTATACATATTTCAGCATGCTTAAATAACTCCTGTCTATTAAGAAACAAACAAGTCATGAGAGGTCACTGGAAAAAATTTCAATAAGGGTGATGATATCAGAGCAAACCTAGCATAAGATTATATTTTTGAAAATACTTTTTGAAAAGTGTCATCATCATGATGTATGCAGGTAGCTAAAAATACAAGAGATGATGAAGAATTTTCAATGAAAATAATGTTTTCCTGTCTGTAGCTTTCCAACTGTAAGTCTTACTCTCTAAAATAAACATTTTTTTGAGATTTTGGAATACTGTCTATTAAGAAACAAACAAGTCATGAGAGGTCACTGGAAAAAATTTCAATAAGGGTGATGATATCAGAGCAAACCTAGCATAGGATTATATTTTTGAAAATACTTTTTGAAAAGTGTCATCATCATGATGTATGCAGGTAGCTAAAAATACAAGAGATGATGAAGAATTTTCAATGAAAATAATGTTTTCCTGTCTGTAGCTTTCCAACTGTAAGTCTTACTCTCTAAAATAAACATTTTTTTGAGATTTTGGAATCAATTGTTTATTTTTAACCAAGATATAATCAACATATAACATCAAATTAACTTTCCAATGTGCAACATAATGATTCAATATTTGTATATTTGCTGGAAGCAACACCTTTAATCATTTCTGTTTCAGTTCTTAAGGTGTTACTTCTAAAATCACTAGATAATGTGTTTTACTTTTCCATTAATGGTCACTGAGGCTTCCCTTGTGGCTCAGCTGGTAAAGAATCTGCCTGCAGTGTGGGAGACCTAGGTTTGATCCCTGGGTTGGGAAGATCCCCTGGAGAAGGGAAAGGCTACCCACTCCAGTATTCTGGCCTGGAGAATCCACGGACTGTATAGTCCATGGTGTTGCAAAGAGTCACTTATTTTAGACAGTATCAACTGACTTTCTGCTATAATAGGAAAGCATTAATTACTAAAATAGATGCATATTCATGTTCCAAGTCCATTCTCATTTTTTATTTACTTTTATAGTTTAAATGCATTAATACTTTAATCAAGATGGACTGTAACCCAGAGACTGCAGAGCAATGCCTCTCACATGATCCTTCTACCATCCCTACCTCCCGCTATTCATGCTTTTGTATAATCCCTTCCTCTTGCATGGGAAGTGTGATTTTCATCCAATTAATGGACTAAGGGAAAGGCGATGGGATGTCACGCCCATGGTTACATCATACAGACTGTCCTTGCTGGCTTGATGAAGTGGATGCCATGTTGGGAAATTTCTGTAGCAAGAAACTGTGGGGGACCCCTATGAGCTGGAGCTAAGGCTAGTCTCTAGTCAAAGGGCCAGCAAAGATCCAAGGCCCTCAGTTTTATAATCAAAAGGAAATTAAATCCACCAAAAATCTAAGTCAGCCAAGAAGTAGATTCTTCCCCAGTTAAGCATCCATATGGGAACACAGGAAGGAAAGACCCTTAACTGAAGCCTTATGAGACCCTAAGCAGGGAACCTACACAAGCTGTCTGGATTCCTGACCCACAGAAACTGCATGATGATGAATGTGAATTGGTTTAAGCTTGTGGCAAACTGTTATACAATGGAAAACTACTAGTGTAGTAAGCTAACTAAAATAGTCCAGGCAGTCCTGAGCTGGAGCGAGGACACAAGAATGGAATACAGAGGTATGAAGGTTACACTTTGAACTGGCCTTAACATTGAGTGGCTATTAAATGCTAATTATAACCAAAGTCAAAGGTAATTCCAAGATTCTAAGCCCTCACAAAGACAAGATAATGGTGCCATTATCCAAAAAGAGAGACATCAGACATGTAAAAATGCCACAAAAGCCTCCCGAATGGCTCGACAATGACTTTCGGATCAGAGATCTGTGGTGTGACCAATCCAAGGGGAATTTCGTATCTGGGTTTCAACTCAGTCTTTCTCCTGACCTTGTTATTAATCATTAAAAGTATCAATTACCCTTACAGACTTTTTCTTCTGTCCCATAGGAAAACTAATAGGTCCCTATCACTGTCCCAGGATTTCTATCATCCATCTCCTCCTTCCAATCAAGAACCAAGTCCTATTATCTCAAAAAAAATGCTGGTTTTGTTGTTGTATGGGGGTAGATGACTTTAAATGTGATGAGTCCTGGCAGAACTTCCCCACAAATGATTGTAATTAGGGATGCAGAGTGTCAGAAAAATCATCATGGAAAACAAGGTGAAGAGTCATGTGTATAGGAAGCAGTGACTGAAGCTGTAATGTGGATGAAGACAGAACACTCTGGAATACCCTTATCAGGAAGGAATTAGAAAATAGTAAAAGAGTAAGCTTTCTTATTCATTTTTCATACTACAAGGCCAATTTTTTTTTTTGCAAAGTTGCAGTATATGACAGTGGAGCAAACACTAGGGAGAAAATGGTTGTGTCAAAAGCTGGAGAGATGGAGGTAAAGGAATGGATTTTGGAGGACACAGGGAAGATGAGGACAGTTAAAAACATACATCTGCCTTATTTAACATGTAGGAGGTCACTGGTGACTTATAACAAGAATTCAAGGATTTCAAAGATTCTTAGGATATGGTATGGAGGCTATACTCAGAGAAGTTAAAGAGTGAATAGAAAATTCCTTATCCTACACCAAGGTCAAGGAAAAGGATACATACTAAGCCAGAGGTTTTATCTGTTATCTCCTTTACTCCTCATTAATAGAAGGCAGGCATATAAGCTCAACTTTACAAATGAGGGCAGCAAGTCTCCAAAAGTTGACTCAAGGTCATAGAGCAAGGAAAAGGCAGAGTCAGGGTAGGACTCTGGCTCATTGGGACTTAGAGCTTCTGCCACATGTGTCTCCCCACGTCAGCCTCCTGAAAGGCAAACCCAAACACCAATCACACAGGAAAGCAGAAATATCAACAATGGGCCTGATCTAATGAAGAAATATACAACCACAGAAATAAAGTATAATGTCTCCTTTTATTGAAATTGAAGGAAACTAATATTGTGTTCCAATGAGGATGCAAGGTCCAATGCCATGATTAATAATTACAACAGGTCACAATTATTCAGGTCACCAGACTTGCCATACACCAGGTGGAGTTCTAAGCTCTTCACACATTAATCCATTAAATCCTCACTAACAACTCGGTGTTATACAGACTCTTAGAGTCCCTATCTTAAAGAGGAAGCAAGTTCAGAGAGGTGAGGTCTCCTCTTCAAAGGTTAAACCATCAGTAAGGGCAAAACCAAGGTTTAAACCCAGCATTCTGTCTCCTAGGTCCATGCACTTAACCTCTCTGCTGTAAAACCCACTGCTGCTGCTGTGAAGTCACTTCAGTCATGTCTGACTCTGTGCGGCCCCAGAGACGGTAGCCCACCAGGCTCCCTCGTCCCTGGGATTCTCCAGGCAAGAACACTGGAGCAGGTTGTCATTCCCTTCTCCAATGCATGAAAGTGAAAAGTGCAAGTGAAGTCGCTCAGTCGTGTCTGACCCTTAATGACCCCATGGACTGCAGCCCACCAGGCTCCTCCATCCATGGGAGTTTCCAGGCAAGAGGACTGAAGTGGGCTGCCATTTCCCTCTCCAGTGAAACACACTGGAGACCAAATTACGAATGTAAACCCCAAATTTGTATACACCAAAGCTCATGTGATCTCTAGTACGTCACAGGAGTTGTGGGTCATACCACAAGAAGTCTTTCCTGAATCTCTTAGTTTCAAAAGAAAAAGAGGCGTGGCTTATCATTCAATAGATGTCATTAGCAGAAGTGGGAGACCTCCCACACAATCCTAAAAAAGTAAAGTATCTAACTTAAGGCCTTCTCAGCAGGAGCAGAGGGTTAAGCTTTTGCCCTGTGCCTGAGCTGTCGACAAAAATATCAGAGAAAGCATAACTCAACGTCTTTTACACAAGAGGAACGGAGTCAACATTGGATTAAACTATAACCCTGGGCCAGAGGTCAAACAACTTGTACTAATGAGTCCTGATTGGCCAGAATGCACTAAGCACATAGTAAAGAGTGAAAAAGTTGGCTTAAAGCTCAGCATTCAGAGAACGAAGATCATGGCATCTGGTCCCATCACTCCATGGGAAATAGATGGGGAAACAGTGGAAACAGTGGCTGACTTGATTTTGGGGGCTCCAAAATCACTGCAGATGGTGACTGCAGCCATGAAATTAAAAGGCACTTACTCCTTGGGAGGAAAGTTGTGACCAACCTAGACAGCATATTCAAAAGCAGAGACATTACTTTGCCAACAAAGGTCCATCTAGTCAAGGCTATGGTTTTTCCAGTGGTCATGTATGGATGGGAGAGTTGGACTGTGAAGAATGCTGAGTGCTGAAGAATTGATGCTTTTGAACTGTGGTGTTGGAGAAGATTCTTGAGAGTCCCTTGGACTGCAAGGAGATCCAACCAGTCCATCCTAAAGGAGATCAGTCCTGGCTGTTCATTGGAAGGACTGATGCTGAAGTTGAAACTCCAGTACTTTGGCCACCTCATGCAAAGAGTTGACTCATTGGAAAAGACCCTGATGCTGAGAGGGTTTGGGGTTAGGAGGAGAAGGGGATGACAGAGGATGAGATGGCTGGATGGCATCACCGACTCGATGGACATGGGTTTGGGTGAACTCTGGGATTTGGTGATGGACAGGGAGGCCTGGCATGCTGCGATTCATGGGGTCGCAAAGAGTCGGACATGACTGAGTGGCTGAACTGAACTGAAGGTAACTTTCACGTGGCTATCAGAAATGGAGGAAGTCTGGGACTAGGAATAGAATGGACAATATATGTGGAGAAATATTTGTGTCCCGCTTAATTGCCCAATTAACATTTTTCATATGCTGAAAAAGAATAATAGCACTTAACTAATAATAAATGTCTTGAATTGAAGTATGATGAGCTAGATTATCAGCACAGCTAAATTTACTTCACTTTGTACTTTGAAGCTTGTCAAATATATGTGGAGAAAAACAAGAGCATAGCTAGAGAAAGTAATGATTCTGGACCAAACAAGTGGAACCTAATTGCTGAATAACCAGCAGGCAGGGCCTCCAAGTTGCACTGTGTGCTACATTCACTGGTCTTAAATAGATGTATTTTTTGTGAGCCCCAGGAACCACCAATATTGGATACAATCAGTTTAAAGTCTTAGAAGGATTTCCCAGGTGAACAGCTGTCTGGATGAGGTAAATGAAGACAATTAGGAAAAATTAGTGCTGCCTATATTGGGTTGGCAAAAATGTTCATTTGGGTTTTTCTATAGATATTTTACAGAAAATCCCAAACAAACTTTTTGGCCAACACAACACTTTCAAATAGAAACAAAGGGGGGAAAGAAGGCTTCCAGTGTGACTAGAAGCAAACACTGTCCTCTTATTTTATATTTATGAAATGATTTCATCTCTTATTTATTTGATTTCTTTAGTCAAATGTATATTGTTTATTTTTAAATGAGGTAGCTTTGAGAAATCTGGCTTCCTAAGACTAAGGGGGACAAAGCCATTTGTCAACAACAGTTACTAAAGTTACTATGTCTTTCTCTGGCACCTATTCCAAATTGCAAGCACAACCTTAGGAGGAGTATTTAAATCTTAACAGGAGTTTCCAAATAATTCATTAACTTTATTACCATATAACATTCACTTATGGAAGTACCTTTAGTCCCGCTTAATTGCCCAATTAACATTTTTCATATGAATAAGAATAATAGCACTTAACTAATAATAAATGTTTTGAATTCAAGTATGATGAGCTAGATTATCAGCACAGCTAAATTTACTTCACTTTGTACTTTGAAGCTTGTCAAATATTTTATGTTTGCATGTTGGCAAATCTCCCAAGTTATCTGGGCCAAAACCAGGTAGAAAGGGCTCAACACAATAAGAAATTCAAGGGCAGTACCTCATCTTTTCCGATGAGCAGAGTATCTTCTAAAATCACTCTTGTCTCAGAAACTAATACTCTCACTCGATACTGGTTAATGACCCCATTGGGTTGTCGTGGCTTCTTCCAAGTAATTTTTATTTCCGTAGCTTCTACTTCTGCAACCTGCAAATCAAATACTGCACCTGGAACTGAGAAAGAGAAGAGGAGAGAGCTTTAAAACTACATTCGCACCTGGAACTGAGAAAGAGAAGAGGAGGGAGCTTTAAAACTACATTCGCACCTGGACCTGAGAAAGAGAAGAGGAGGGAGCTTTAAAAATATATTCTCAAATTTCTCCTGACGTCAGCTCATGAGTGAAGACATGCAAGCAATTCTGTTAGAAGACAGACTAAAACAATTTACCAATTTATTAACAATTGGATTTGCATCAGATCTTTAAAAACACAGATAACTAATGTTAAATTTCTATACATTGCTCTCCACAGGTACACAAGAAACAGAGGAACATAATTTTCCCAAATCAAAATGCCATAACATTTGTTCAGAACAAATTAATTTATAAAAATAACTTTTCAGGGAAAGTTGTTTATGACTGATGAATTCCCAGTAGAAATCTTGAAGGCTTTACAAAAATTAAAACCTACCAAAAGATAATATCTGGAATACTCTGAATGCAATTACATGTAGCTGGTAAACTCTATTAGACAATTTTTAATTTGTTTGAAAAATTAATTGATTTTTGTTTCTTTCTGGTTTCTTTTTTCTTTTTTTTTTTTTTTTAGAGCTTCCATTTTACTTTACTTTACAGTACTCTATTGGTTTTGGCATACATTGACATGAATCTGCCACGGGTGAACACGAACTCCCAAACATGAACCCCTCCTCCCACCTCCCACCCCACATCATCCCTCCGGATCATCCCCATACACCAGCCCCAAGCATCCTGCCTCGAACATAGACTGGCGATTCGTTTCTTACATGATAGTATACATATTTCAATGCTATTCTCCGAAATCATCCCACCCTCTCCCTCTCCCTCAGAGTCCAAAAGTCCGCTCTACACATCTGTGTCTCTTTTGCTGTCTTGCATACAGGGTCCTCATTTGTCTGCTGATTTTATAAATTATGTGAATCTCAAATTTCAGATGCCTTTACTCTTTGCAGAAGTAAAGAAAGAGAAGGAAAAACAATTGGTTTTAGATAAGGCACCAACTACTTAAATTCCAGTTAGAAAGTCACCAAGTGGTGATCATTTTGTAATAAAAGCATCAGATTACTAAATAAATACATAAATGGATGTATGTCATCAAGAGCAACTACTAGGAAACCTCCCAGTACAACAGGACCAATCAACCAAGAAAAATTCTACTTTGGGCACTTGTCCACTTTTAGTTTATATTTCATTGTGTGATTATAAATAGCCAATTCCTCCCTCCACATTTAATCTCCCTATCTATAAAATGGGTGTCATTAAATCTTTCGTATCACTATACAAGATTACAATAAGGAATAAATGGTTCAAAAGACTTTATAATACGTTGGCTGAAGAAAGAGAAAATGTGACATAAAAATACTGTTCTTTATGATTAGGATGTGGTCATACATTAAATTTATTTCCCTAAGGTAAAATATTTCACAGATTTAGCAAACTCCAGTTGGAAGAAAGACATATTAAGGGTAAAATACAAATGAAGACTGATTCTATTCTTCTTTAAGATAACAGAAAGGAATTAATGTCATAACTCCTGTAAATATTATTTATAATTAATGAACCTAATTAAGCTTAAGTTAAACATGAAGTTAGCATAATCATGTAGTATCTCATCTTAGAGATTAAGAGTTGGGTTTTTTGGTCTCTATAAAGTAATCAGTACAAAAAAACTCCTTAGATATTTTAATAGTGTAAATATTTCTAAATGTTTGTTGACTAGTGAATGACTAGATAGCTGAATTCTGGATTAGAAGTCTATTATTTGATTATTGCAGTCAAGTCTCCAGAGTCCAGTATGGGTAAAATCTGTGCTCAAAATTAAGAGATAAATGGGTACACTCATAACTTGTCAATTCTTTCAATCTCTTTTGCTAAAAACATTTCAGTGTATCTCTGTACAGAAGGATAATTCTTTACCTTGATTTCCCCACAGGTATTCTAATCTGAAGGAAAAACAATTTAATCTTTGAAAGATGGAGGAAGAGTTCTAAACTGTCGCTGCTGCTGCTGCTAAGTTGCTTCAGTCATGTCTGACTCTGTGCGACCCCACAGACAGCAGCCTACCAGGCTCCCCCATCCCTGGAATTCTCCAGGCAAGAACACTGGAGTGGGGTGCCATTTCCTTCTCCAATGCATGAAAGTGAAAAGTGAAAGTGAAGCTGCTCAGTCGTGTCCGACTCTTAGCGACCTCATGGACTGCAGCCTATCATGCCCCACAATAAATGATTAATTCATTTGTCATTCAACAGACTGAGGATTCATCATATGGTCACTGTTCTAGGCATTTAAGGATAGAGGGAGGAAGAAGACAGGTAAAAAGCCTTTGCATAGGTCACCTCTTATATAAGTTTTATTTCATTACTATATATTGTTGCTAAACTTATGTTTCTTTCATATACATCATTCAAGAGTAGAGAACCTTTCCAATTGATCATAGAGTATGAAAACAACACAGCTATTTAAATGGCAAAGCTCCATTCCACCTTTCTTTGACATTTTTGGGGTTGCTATGTAGATTAAGTCTTAGTCAGTACTGCATAATATAAATCAAAGAAGAGATCTGGCATTTTCCCACCCAATTTGAACTCATGTAGAATCTTAATTGAAGAAGCCAGTTTAATAATTATGTTGATCAGAGTCATCAGATAACTAAACCCCACCTACTATAAAATAACTGAAATGGTCAGTACCATTTGATGCAACAAAAATTACCCACTACAGTATTTTTAAATTGTACTATCTCTTATTCTGTTAGCCAAACCTAAAAATAATACATTGTTTATCTTCTAATTTATAGGTTTCAATATAACTTAATAAGTATTGCCCCATAACACTAATGCCTAACAATCACAATCCAAAGTTAAGTGGTTCTCTATTACCCTAAAAATGTACCCCAAACTTTTATAAGAACAACTGTAAGGCTATCTCTTTTTTTATGAAAGAAGAAAAAGCTTAGGGGATAAAGGAAATGAAGGAGACAGCATTGTATCTTGTCTTTGGAAAGACACTTGATATGTTACACCACAAATTCTTATGGTGAAACCAGAGAAGTGTGGATTAGATCAAACTCCTTTAATATTGATACCAAATTAACTAAAGAAAATCAAACACACAAGGCAATTATTCATGGTTCAGCATTAATTCTGAAGGTGTTGTCTATGAGGATGACCTATGAATCATTCTCAGGTCAATACATCTATAAATTTTACTAATAAATAGGAAACAGTATACATATAATTGGTTATATATATATATATTCCAAATGATTAGGAGTATACCTGTGGGTTATTTATTTAGATGTATGGCAAAAACCGTCTCAATTTTGTAAAGTAATTATCCTCCAATTAAAAAAAAACAACTCCTAGGAAACAATGGAGACAAATGGCATTGGGGTAAAGAAAATACATTAAAATAATTTTTGCCCTTATCTAGCAAATTAAACTTCCATTGGAAGTGAATTTTGTAAAAATCTACTGAATCTGAAAATTTGAAAAATAAAAATCATGGAGAATCCTGAAAAATACAAAGTTGACAGTTTCGCAGTGATCTCCTTACAAAGATGTTACTACTATTTGCAGAAAATAGCAAATTGAAATTACTGAGGACAAGTTTTCACTTCAATAGTCTATTTATAGGGGAGCAAAGACGGATTTCAGTACTTTTTTTGCTTTAAGACATGATGTAATCTTCCTTAAAAGATATTTGACACTAGTCATAGAGAAGATTTAGGGGATTTTGAAGCAGCAAAATTTACTTAAGATTTTTTTAACCCACGTAAAAATAACAAGCAAAAATCTGTTGTCAATGCTATATTGCAGCAGGTTGTTTCATTTTGGAATGGCAGCTATGATATTTTGTAACATTGGAGATTATCATCATTTTTTCCAAAACCTTCCTTCTTCATGCCTAAGTAGAAATCTGCTCAGTAAAATATTAAGGGATATGCAGAAACATTATGAAAAACATAGGATAACTGCTTTCACAACATCATGTTGATTTTCTTTGATAGACAATGGACCGTATCATTCTCAGTATTAATGAAATGAGCTCTGTTATAATGTGATAACACATATTTTCTATAAGAAATAAATTCAATATTTTTCTATGAATATCTGGAGATTTGTTAGAACCTTGGTTGCTTTAAATATATTAATTTAAAAGCTGGCCCTAATTGATTTTCTAATTAGACTATTTTTTAAATATGAAGAGGAAAATTGAGTAACTAATTAGAATACGAAGAACCTGTTATATTAATGAATAAAAAGAATACTAGAAAATTAAAGTATCAATTATAACTCAAAGTGTGTATGTTCTAATGAGGTATTTGACTGTTCTCATACAGCTTAAAGATCCCTTTACGGCAAATTTTTAATCAGCGGGACCAGGATTAATTAGTGTGTCAGAGTCTACATTCACTGCGTTTGCCCAAGTATTTCACTGAGACCCCTTTGGCTGAACTATTCCTTGAGAACTGCACAGAGGAAGCAGGCATGCAGAGGAAAGAACCAGGCCATGCTTGCCCCTACAGCAACGAAGGCCACCTTAGTTCCCAGTGGGTTCTGAGAGCCACTTGGATGTGGTGAGCAGGCGATGAGCAGTTAGGAGGCAGTAAGACAAAACAGAGGCAGACCATTGGGTATACAGGGCAAAGAGAGTCATCTATTCAAAATAGCTTGGCATCAAAAATAGCCCATGTGAAGTACACTGAACCATGTCCTTAAATATTACATTTATTATTTTGTAAATTAAAAAATAAAGACGTAAAGAAAGGGAAATAAATATTTAAGTGATATCCTAAATAAAATGGAATTGTATGTGGCAGTGTATTATCTGGGCTTGCCTGGTGGCTCAGGTAGCAAAGAATCTGCCTGCAATGCAGGAGACTCGGGTTCAGTCCCTGGGTCAGGAAGATCCCCTGGAGAAAGGAATGGCAACCCACTCCAGTATTCCTGCCTGGGAAATCCCATGGACACAGGATCCTGGTGGGCTACAGTCCTTGGGGTTGCACAGAATTGGACATGACTTGACATCTAACACACACACACACACACATTATATTATCTAGCTCCCTGTTTTGGTCAAACGCTGTAGGCCAAGAATGATGACAATAAAACAATCATTTTAAATTGTGGATTCAGGTTAGGAGCACCAAAATCAGCTTGATTTGAAGTAAGATTAAATTTATTTAATTGTACAACATGAGAATAGAAATTGGTCAATTGGGTTGGTCGAGAAAAGACCAGATTCAAGGGCTCTAAGTCTGATAAAGGCCACATTGCTGGCATCTTGTGTTTGGCAAGCATACATAAATCTGTCTAGATTTCTTGAAAATTCCTAAAAGCAGGTTTAGGTAGAAATGGGAGAAATTTCAGGTCTAAGGGAGAAGCCACACATGCTAAGACTCTTCTGATATAAATGCAAAAGAGAAATTTTGGTATGAAAAAAATAAAAATACTTTATTATTGTTTATTTTATATATAGTGCTTCTCTTTAATCTGTGTATTGAAACCATGTACACATTACTATTTTCATTTGAAATCGATATAACATAAATTTGACATTCTTTCAATAGCAAAATATTCTCAAGGGTCATTCTTTGAAATGGTGGAGAAGTACAAAATTCCCTAATAGTTGCTGCCCTCTCATGGTCAAACACTTAATGATTTATCTGATGAAGGTATGCCCAACCTTGTTTGTGTGTGTATACATGTGTTTGTGTGCCCACATGTGTGTTTAACTCAACAACTTACTGAATGTTAGCTATCACAGAAACAAAATCTGTTTTATCGAGTGTTAGTGTGATTGTACAAAAAAAATTGTTGAATTATCCTAAAAAAGTACAATATATAAAGGCATTGAGCAAATTTGGTGTGGGCCCAGAAAACAGGTTGTGAAATGGCATGGTAACGTTTTTTTAAACCCTACAGTAAGCCTTAGACTGTGGTATTTAACATATACAAATAACAAGTTTCTTCAGGAGAAATTTAGAAAATAATTTCTGTCTATTCTGGTAATTTTACATTATGTACCTTCCAGGAATCCTCAATTGCTTAGAATATCCTTTTGATTATAAATAGCATCACTGACTCAGCAGACATGAATTTGAGCAAACTCTGAGAGACAGTGAAGGACAGCAGTCCATGGGCTGGCAAAGAGCTGGACATGACTCAGTGACTGAGGGCAACACCACCACGGGCATTGTGGGATATATGGATTTCTCTGAACATTATTTTGTGGAAAAACAGAATATACAATCAATAATGGGGTTTAAGCCATGTTAAATGTATTTAGTCTTGAGATTTCGCCAGTAGTACTCATTGTGAAGATGCAGGCTGACACAGCAGGTAATGTTTGCTGTGACGTCACTTGACCTTTGGTCCCTCTTATCAGGAGGCCTGCTGTGGCTATAGCGTTCTCAGGAACGCATGTTCAGAATGTACTAGGTAGTCATCTGATAAGGAAATAACATGAATCAGATAAATATCAACCAAATAGTTTCTGATGCAATGTTTAACGGATTCAATAAAGTTCTCATTCACACACTAGAGATGTTCTTACCTTCTGGAGGAGTGAATACTGAAATATTTGACTTAGGTCCGATCCCTGCACTGGTTTCAGCCGCAACATAAACGTCATATGCCGTAAATGGTGTTAGATTAGTGAATGCAAACTTAAGGTCCTTAGTGCTGTTATCTAAAATCCGACCTACAACAAGCAAAACATAACTGTGGATTATGCATTCTTCAAGCATGTAATCATTCTTACATTAAGTATAGAGGAACTGAAGTGTTAACCTATGCACTGGCATTCACTATTACAATATTAAAAGTGAATATATGTTAAACATTTAGCTTAGAATTGCACTGGTGTCAATTTTACCAAGATGGAGAAAAAAAAAACAGAAATACTTCATGTTTAAAATTACTTTTATATTAATATAAAGCCCTATTGAACTGTCATGTTATTTCTTGGCATATTTTAAAGGTATATGTTAGGTTTTACTGATATAAAAACAGTGACAGCGTTTCATACTCAAATTGAAAAAGATATATTTAGAAATGTTCTGTAGTTTAGTTTCTGAGTAAAATTTCTTAACTGGGCCATCATCAAAATTCCTTAAATCCTCAACTTTATTTCTGAATAGCTGTACCCCTTCTTGCTGTAACTGAAACCTAGCTCTCGCCTGAGACCACTGATTCTGTCCCCTGTAGATCTTCCTCAAGGGTGGTGACAGATTGATTCCTTTTCCCCCAGAGCCCTCAAGTGACTAGGTGGTCAGCTATGATATGTGTTCTCCTATTCCTCCTGGCTCTGTGTGAGACTATTGCTAATGACTTCTACGTTGCTAAAGTCAATAATTAGTAGATACACCTTCTTGAGTTTTTAATCCTCACAGATGAAAGAGTACCTTGTCAAATTTTTCAAAAATAAAATCAAATAGAAGAGGTGTATCTGGGTATCCATGTGTGTCTGTGTATTGAGCAGAGAGGGGATAAAAGGACTATCATATTTTTAGGTCTGAAACATTTCAGAACTTTAGGAGCCTAAATACTGTATATTGTCATGCTGCTTATTTAAGTTATGTGCACAGTACATCATGCAAAATGCTGGGCTGGATGCAGCACAAGCTGGAATCAAGATTGCCAGGAGAAATATCAATAACCTCAGATATGCAGATGACACCACCCTTATGACAGAAAGTGAAGAGGAACTAAAGAGCCTCTTGATGAACGTGAAAGAGGAGAGTTAAAACGCTCACTTAAAACAACATTCAAAAAACTAAGATCATGGCATACAGTCCCATCACTTTATGGCAAATAGATAGGGAAACAATGGAAACAGTGACAGACTTTATTTTCTTGGGCTCCAAAATCACTGCAGATGTTGACTGCAGCCATGAAATGAAAAGACACTTGCTCCTGGGAAGAAAAGCTATGACAAACCTAGATAGCATATTCAAAAGCAGAGACATTACTTTGCCAACAAAGGTCCATCTAGTCAAAGCTATGGTTTTTCCAGTAGTCATGTATGGATGTGAGAGTTGGACCATAAAGGAAGCTGAGGGCCAAATAATTGATGTCTTTGAACTGTAGTGTTGGAAAGACTCTTGAGAGTCCCTTGGACTTCAAGGAGATCAAACCAGTCAATCCTAAAGGAAATTAACCTGAATATTCATTGGAAGGACTGATGCTGAAGCTCAAACTCCAATAGTTTGGCCACCTGATGGAAAAGACCCTGATGCTAGGAAAGATTGAAGGCGGGAGGAGAAGGGGACGACAGAGGATGAGATGGCTGGATGGCATCACTGACTCAGTGGACATGAGTTTGAGTAAACTCATGAGTTGGTGATGGACAGGGAGGCCTGGCGTGCTGCAGTCCATGAGATCACAAAGAGTCAGACACAACTGAACAACCTGAACTGAACTGAAGGTACTCAGGGATGAAAATAAAGGTTACTCATGTGATTCATGACAGAGTCCTAGAAATTTCAAAATGATTAATTTGGACCTTTGTCTATTTTTCCATTCTTTCAAATAAATGGCAATGTGTGCATTTATGTTATTTCATTACTATTTGAAATAAATTTCTTTCACAGAACCATAAAATCTTGGATTAAGAATTATAGAGCTTACTTAACTTCCACTAGTAGTTTTTGAAGCCCTCAAAATATCTGACAAGTAGATATGCAGCTCTTGCTTCTTCATAAAGATGTGACCTCACTACACTATAAAGTTGCTCATATTATTTTTAGAGACCTCCAATTATTTGAAATGGTTTCTTTGTTCTAAGCAGAAATCTGATTTAATATAACTGAAGCCCATTTTTCTTCATAAATACATTTGCAATCAGAGCAAGTCAAGGTCCTCCTGATCAAATATTTGAAAAAATGTATCTCCTCTAATGTTTCTCTTCTTGAAGGATTCTCTCTCATTCTTTCAGCCCTTTGTCATGAAATATGGAACATGGACAAGGCTTTACCATCCTTATTTACGGCTTTAAACAAAAGTTTTAAAAACTGTTCAGTACTTTTTAAAAAGTTTGAAAATATTTTATACAATTCTTACTCCAAAAGATAAACATAAAATTGATTAAGACTTACCTGATGGCCCATATAATTCAACTCTGTAACTAAATTTTCCTGTTACTACAGTTGGTGGGTCCCATGATATTGCAAAGGACTTCCCTGTAATGTTGCCTGTTAAACAGTTTTGTGGTGGTCCTTCAGGCACTAAAATTATAGGGGGAAAAAATGAATTAAAAGCACCTTATTACATACAGAAAATACAAAATCAGAGAAAAAATAAAATATCACACATCAAAGCATTTTTTCAACTTAAAGAAAAAATAGGCTATAATTGAAGAATGTGAGTGCAACACTTTCACAGCATCATCTTTCAGGATTAGAAACAGCTCAACTGGAATTCCACCACCTCCACTAGCTTTGTTCATAGTGATGCTTTCTAAGGCCCACTTGACTTCACATTCCAGGATGTCTGGCTCTAGATTAGTGATCACATCCTCATGATTATCTGGGTTGTGAAGATCTTTTTTGTACAGTTCTTCCGTGTATTCTTGCACCTCTTAATATCTTCTGCTTCTGTTAGGTCCAGACCATTTCTGTACTTTATCATGCCCATTTTGCATGAAATGTTCCTTTGGTATCTCCAATTTTCTTGAAGAGATCTCTAGTCTTTCCCATTCTGTTCTTTTCCTCTATTTGTTTGCATTGATCGCTGAAGAAGGTTTTCTTATCTCTTCTTGTTATTCTTTGGAACTCTGCATTCAGATGCTTATATCTTTTCTTTTCTCCTTTGCTTTTCGCCTCTCTTCTTTTCAGTGCTATTTGTAAGGCTTCTCCAGACAGCCATTTTGCTTTTTTGCATTTCTTTTCCATGGGGATGGTCTTGATCCCTGTCTCCTGTACAATGTCACGAACCTCATTCCATAGTTCATCAGGAACTCTGTCTATCAGATCTAGGCCCTTAAATCTATTTCTCACTTCCACTGTATAAT
>SJYX01017278.1:104668-119922 GCA_006410675.1 Oreotragus oreotragus | reverse complement strand
ACTCTGTCTATCAGATCTAGGCCCTTAAATCTATTTCTCACTTCCACTGTATCATCATAAGGGATTTGATTTAGGTCATACCTGAATGGTCTAGCAGTTTTCCCTACTTTCTTCAATTTGAGTCTGAATTTGGTAATAAGGAGTTCATGATCTGAGCCACAGTCAGCTCCTGGTCTTGTTTTTGTTGACTGTATAGAGCTTCTCAATCTTTGGCTGCAAAGAATATAATCAATCTGATTTTGGTGTTGACCATCTGGTGATGTCCATGCGTAGAGTCTTGTGTTGTTGGAAGAGGGTGTTTGCCAGGACCAGTGCAAGTGAAAAAGGAAAGCGGAAAAGTTGGCTTAAAGCTCAACATTTAGAAAACGAAGATCATGGCATCTGGTCCCATCACTTCATGGGAAATAGATGGGGAAACAGTGTCAGACTTTATTTTGGGGGGCTCCAAAATCACTGCAGATGGTGACTGCAGCCATGAAATTAAAAGACACTTACTCCTTGGAAGAAAAGCATCAATTCTTCGGCACTCAGCCTTCTTCACAGTCCAACTCTCACATCCATACATGACCACAGGAAAAACCATAGCCTTGACTAGACAGACCTTTGTTGGCAAAGTAATGTATCTGCTTTTGAGTATGCTATCTAGGTTGGTCATAACTTTTCTTACAGTGATTTTGGAGCCCACAATGAAGATATCTCCATTCATCACATAGAGAAACTTCAGTACAGAGAAGATACAGGTAGGTAGGCATTTTCTAACTACTCTTTTTATCTGATACTGAATGTTAATCACATGATATTTCTGCTACTGCAGGTGTTATTTCCCATCTGGTAACAGCAATATCAGTGAGAGAAGTCATCGTCAGATGATAATGTAAAATGTAGACGAACAGAGGCAATTATTAAAAATTCCTGAGGTCACAGAATGATAAGAGCTGATCTCAGGAGCATGGTCATTAGCTCAAGAATCTTTTCTTTCAAATCTTCTTTCTTCTTTTAGATGCTTATGTCAGTGTCTTAAAAGAGTATTAAAATTGAAGATGCTCCAAATGGCATGCCTATTATCCGTTATTAGGGAGGAAAAAGTTACTGAAAGAGAAGGAAGATCTTTTAAAAAAAGATCTACATGAATAAAACAAAAAGAAAGATTATTCTATGAATAATTTAACTTTTTTTCCTACAAAAAAAAACCCCATACCTGATTCCGGTGTTCTGACAATCGTACTATCAATATAACCTGCTTCAGTTGTAACAGCAGAAACTTCAAAAAGATACGTCGTATAAGGTCTCAAATGTGTCACTACAAAACTGATAGGCTCTTTCCACACAGAGCTAATCTTACTCTGTGACAACGTGCTGGATGAATACGTTGTACGTGGTGGAGGAGTGACTCTCCCCAGGGTTGGCGAAGGGCTGGTTGTACTCCATAAAAAAGATTCATTATTCTCCTAGTGAATAAAATAAGCATAAATGGGAAAATAATGTATCACTTGGTAAAGATAAGTGAGATTCATTTTTTTCTTTATATTATGAATATTATTTTGTGCATGTACTACTCGTTATAGCTACAGATAAATCTGCTAGATTTTAATTATACTCATTTATTATCTACAGTTACATGGTTAATACCATTGTCCACAGTTTCAGAATAGAATATGTTTTATTTACACCTTAATCTTTCTTATGAATAGGATTTCATGTGACTTTGAATAAAGGCATAACTACAGCAAAATGATTATTAAAAAATTTTTTAATCCACAGTAAAAATTTAACAGCCAAAAAGATAAATTTTTTTCCCTTTGGTGAAATTTCAAACATACATCACTGTCTTACTATTATGATCATTTTTCCCCATAAATATTCAAAAGATAACACCAAAAGAACGTGTGGGTGTTTATGTATATTAGAAATATATCTAAAAATATTTGTGACTTCCATTAACTTAAAGCATTTTTTTAAAAAGTAATTTTGCTTGTCTTTTCATCAATAGTATCACAGTGAGCACCAAAATTAATTTTTAAAAAGCATAATTACAGTACTTCCAAGGATTTCACATCAGTGTTCAGAGTAGTAACAAATTCTTCACTAAAGATAATATACAACAAAAACAATCTAATTCCACAAATTTAAACTTTACTGTTTTGTTCCCTTCCTATCCTGTCATATGGAAGTATTCTCTTTTTCCCAGTGATATACTATGCTTTCCTACTTTAAGGCGTATAAAGTATCCTCCACCCTCATACAATCACCTACTTATTCCAAGGCCTATCACAAATGCTATACCTATCAAGTCTTTCCAGAGCTCCCTAAGGGATGTTTTATACCTCACTGTTGAATTCTGAAACTCTCCTCTTATTTTACCTTGACTATAGTCAAGTGTATATAATATGATACTGTAAGTAATCAAATAGCTAATAATCACTTTGGTAAAATACATAGTGTCCAGATGCCGGGAGTTTCAAAATGTAATTTATCTAAAATTTTTGAGACATAGAAAATGTTCCATGAGACTTACATTACATTCTGGCAGCTTCCCAGTCAAAATGTCCTCTACTCTGATTGAAACATCCTTCACAACTATCCCACTTCTGGCATGTTTAACACTAATCTTGAAGCTGGTAATTTTGCCATTTGGTTGCCGAGGTAAATACCAAATCAGGTTTACTGCTGAATAGTTAAAGGCCTCGACGGTGAGATTCACCACTTTTCCTGGAGCTGGGGACGTGTAAGGGATTGAAGGAGAAGAAAAATATTGTTATAAAACTTAGAATGACATTTATATAATTCAGGGATGTTACAATTCCCATGTTATATAAAATTAAATATGTAATACATTGGATAAAATCTATTTGGGTAATACTTCTTAAAATATATATTTGGGTATACTTTTTGAATTGATTTTGCCTAAAATAACAAACCAGAAATTGGGCCCACAGACTTGTGTTTAAGAGGCAAAAAAGCTTTTTTCAGGATTAATAGGTCAATAAATCCATCAATAAACTATTTCAAACAACTCTGAAAAATATTCAATCAATAGTTGTTTGTGGTTATACAAATTTGAATAATGATTATCTTACCATCTGATATACTTTGGAATTATGTAAATTCCTTAGATAATGAAGAAGTGGCAAATTCAAACAATTATCCAACCATTTGCACAAAAATCACATTTCTGGAGTGTAAGTAAATAACCCGTGTCTAATATAAAGTGGATACCACCAATTGGTTGTGATTATTATATTTTAACCTTTATACACCCTCAAAATCAGCTTTCATCAGAACTCATGATACCTTGCTATTAAATATTAGTAATCTGCCTAATAATAAGCTGTGGGCTATTTTAATTGGGATGCTGTGGGAAACTGACAAATAATCAATGTCCTTTAGAATATAAAAAAACCATGACAAGTAACTGCCGAAAGAAAAAAAAATATACAAGATGTTTGAGATAAAACATGCCTAGTATTAAGAAATCAAATAACTATGTACACTGTAGAGAGGAATATGAAGATGTGATCTGAAAATGAAAGCCATATAAATTATATAAGAAAGTTAGGCCCTGGGAAGGAGAAGTGTATGTGAATGATATGAAGTAAAGAGTAGAGTAGTAAATAAGAAACTTAACATAGCTGCATTTTAACAACAGCAAAAAAATAACAATTTGGGATGATGACTAATCATTAATAATGGATGACATAATGGATAGAAATTTTTTTCTTCAAGGGAATTTATCGATGGAATTAAAGCTTAAGAAGGACAATGACAAGGTAAGCCTCTAATCCTAAAGATTTAGCACTAAAATTTCTTTTGGGCAGATAAAAAAGTCTTTTGGGCAGATAAAAAAGTCAAATATCTGATGCTATAAAATTATAAGAACCAAAGCTTTTTCCATTAATATTAATCATTGTTTTAAATTTCTTTGTCTAAAGTATGTAAATTTTGTAAAAATGCCTGAAGTTTATATTAATAACAGACTGCATACAAGCTGGCACATTTCCAAATCGGCCTTAGCTCAAGTGTAGAGAAATTTGAATTTATAACATAACCAAACTTTATAAATTCCAAAGTATGATTTCAAAATACCTTTTAAAGCAAACTCAATATAATAGATAAAAATTAATTAAATCTGTTAACATTTCATGAAAAAGAGGTTTTCATATTAACTTTACATTATTTTTGTCCCAGTAAAATCTATGTTTTCTTTTTTTGACTTGATGGTGTCTGAAGACTAATTCTGGCTCTTTTTTGTAGCTGACAGGTCTTCCTGTACTTTAAATATTCTAGTTTCTACCTCTGGACTTTTAGGTACGAAAATCCCATCATCTCTTGATTTTTATAGAGGGAATTTATCCATCTTGCTCCAAGTAAAGATATGATACTAAAGTATCAAAAAATTCTATTTATAAAGTCACATCATATTTCAGATAAGCCTTTCGCACACTTTGAGGTCATAGCTAAACAAGTAAATATACAAGTATGTGAAACTAACTAAAACTTTTCAAAATGTACACTATACAAAACATACATTTTCTTGAACCAGAAAAAAAATCTTTCTAAACAAAATACAGAGACTTCTATAAAGAATTTTCCTATATTACTAAGGATCCATCAAGTTAAAAATGAAGCTACAAGGGATATTTCTAATATTTTAAAGCTAAAATAAATTCTACGTTTGTCTGAAATAATGCTGCATGGAAGTTAAAAATTTGAGATTTTGTACTTGTGGATGTAATATCAGCTTAGAATGGTATAATGGGCTAACTCTGAATACTTCAGGAGTATTTTTATTCATGGAGAGAGAAATTATTTCTGGCTTAATCATTATAAATGCAATTTATTTATTCCATAGAAATTTTCATTAAATTTGAGTTCTGTGTAACATAAATAATAAAAAGGAGGCTTTGGGGAAAAAAATTGGATGAAACTGATCTAACTAAACTTAGATTTACATTTTAACCTCAACATTTTTTTTAAATGATAAGATAAGAGTGATTATGTGATTATGTAATTTCTCCAAGAAAACACAGCAAGTCAGAAACAGAATGAAACTCCTGTTCCAGGATTATTGCCAACCTACAGCTTTAGTTTGTCCCAATCATAATTTGCTGAGAGAGAGAATGACTCTAGAAATTATGTCAGTTAGCAGAATATAAAATATATAAAGTTCAAATTTCTGTCAAGTTGAAATTATAATCTGAACTCATAATGTACCAGGCTTTACCAAGATGAGTGTTTTTAAAAAAGACCAAACTATTTGTTGAGTCATCCAAAAATTATTCCAATTATTTTCCCTAAAAGTATAAGTCATAAACTGTCTTTCATATCCTAATGAATATTTAATCTTAAAAATAATAATTTCTCAATTTTCAGTTGTGCTAATAATCTGAATAAAAGTAGGTTCAATATTAGTAAAAGCTTTCAAGAATCATTACTTTCTAATTTTAAATTAACTCTAGAATTTTCTCTTCATTCTTCGTATGGCATAGAGCGTGTATTCACCTGCTTCTCTCAATGGGGTCTCAAATAAGAACTGGACATAAAGCTTATCACATGCTTCTTTTAACACTGACAACTGCGTAATCCTCCCGAGATAAACAGGGTCCATTTCAGTTTATCCCTTTGGCAATGAACTGCTGGAAGACTTTTATGTTTAAATATGCAAAATATTTATAGTTATATAAAATTATAGAAACTTTTTATAGCTCTTCTCTAGTCTATTACTTGGGCTCCATGGTGGCTCAGATGGTTTAAAGACTCTGCTTGGGGCTGGTGCATGGGGATGATCTGGAGGAATGATGTGGGGTGGGAGGTGGGAGGGGGGTTCATGTTTGGGAGTTCACCTCATGTGAAGAGTTGACTCATTGGAAAAGACTCTGATGCTGGGAGGGATTGGGGGCAGGAGGAAAAAAAAGAAAAGAATCTGCCTGCAATGCAGGAGACCTGGGTTCGATCCCTGGGTCGGGAAGATCCTCTTGAGAAGGGAATGGCAACCCACTCCAATATTCTTGCCTGGAGAATTTCATGGACAGAGGAGCCTGGTGGGTTATAGTCCATGGAGTTGCAGGGTTGTACACGACTGAGCAAGTAACACTTTAATCTATTACTTAGTAACCCATTTGTTTATCTTATCCCACTAGAAGATAAACTTCACTAAAAATATTTGCTATTGATTGGAGATGCCATTATTTACTGTTTTTCTATTTATTGGTTTTGTTTGTTATGAATAAATAGCCAAATTATTAACTAAATAAATTACCTTCATTCCATAACAGCTTATTTTTATCACAAATGTTATATTCTACTAGGCTAATACATGCAATAAAAAGCAAATAAATGTGTTATATGTCAAGCTATTCAAATGGAGAAAAATTAATTTGTTGGCAATAAAGATGGATAGCAGGAAATGGGGGTTATTTTAGAAGGTGCAGTCAGGAAAGGTAAAGTGAGATTTGCATCAGCTGGGGAGAGAGTTCTATGGATATTTGCTTAGTTACCGCTGACTCTTTGCAAAGTGGGTTGCCATCTTCCTCCTCCCAGGGAATCTTCCCGAACCAGGGGATTAAACCTGTGTCTCCTGCACTGCAGGCAGATTCTTTATCTGCTGAGCCACTGAGGAAGCCCCTGTGGATAATTTAGTGAAGGAATACTCCAGGCAAGAGGAACAGCAAGAGAAAAGATCCTAAGGTGGAAGCTCATTGTGACTGGAGTGGATGGAGGGAGATGGAGAATAGAAAGAGATGATTCAGCGAGGGTTAAGGGGACGACCGAGGATGACGTGGCGGGAGGGCATCACGGACTCGATGGACGTGAGTCTGAGTGAACTCCGGGAGATGGTGATGGACAGGGAGGCCTGGCGTGCTGCGATTCATGGGGTCGCAAAGAGTCGGACACGACTGAGCAACTGAAAGATGGATAGCAGGAAATGGGGGTTATTTTAGAAGGTGCAGTCAGGAAAGGTAAAGTGAGATTTGCATCAGCTGGGGAGAGAGTTCTATGGATATTTGCTTAGTTACCGCTGACTCTTTGCAAAGTGGGTTGCCATCTTCCTCCTCCCAGGGAATCTTCCCGAACCAGGGGATTAAACCTGTGTCTCCTGCACTGCAGGCAGATTCTTTATCTGCTGAGCCACTGAGGAAGCCCCTGTGGATAATTTAGTGAAGGAATACTCCAGGCAAGAGGAACAGCAAGAGAAAAGATCCTAAGGTGGAAGCTCATTGTGACTGGAGTGGATGGAGGGAGATGGAGAATAGAAAGAGATGATTCAGCGAGGGTTAAGGGGACGACCGAGGATGACGTGGCGGGAGGGCATCACGGACTCGATGGACGTGAGTCTGAGTGAACTCCGGGAGATGGTGATGGACAGGGAGGCCTGGCGTGCTGCGATTCATGGGGTCGCAAAGAGTCGGACACGACTGAGCAACTGAACTGAACTGAAGGGCACCCACAGCACTGTAGGTCATGGGAAGGACTTAGGTTCTCGCTCTGAATGAGACAAGAGCCATGTTAGGAAGAGAGAAATAACGGTAGTCTAGCTTCTGCTGCAAAAGATGATGTGACTCTTGTGGGGAGAGCACACTATAGGCAGGTAAGCTAGAAATAGGAAAACCCAAGAAGAGGCTTTCAAATGATCAGGCAAGAAATGATGCTAGATTAGATAGGGTGATTAACAATAGGGGTGAGATGCAGGATATATTTTGATATAATTCTGGAAGGACTTCTTGATAGATTATACAATACTACTGATTGATGACAATCAAGGATGACGTCACATTTTTCTTCTCAGTCCCTGGGAAAATGGAAGTAGCTTAAGCTGGTTTGGTGATGACTGCAAGGTATGGAATAATATGAAAACCATTACAATCCATGTTTCCAAAACTCTGATGTCATAAAAATACTTATGATTTGATTTTAAAATGCAAGATGCAAATTTGCACAAATGGCACAAGCCTATTTTCACTAATATATAGTCACAAAGACATATATTCATAGGAGAAAAAAGATCAGCCAGAAATGTATGTTTTTATGTAACAGGGCCATGGATAACTTTCACTTTTTTTTTTTTTTTTGGTATTTTGGAGTATTTTTAAGTTTTCTCAGATAACAGTGTTTTTACCATCAGGAAGAATAATATATATTTTAATGAATAAATTTACTATCCAAGAAGACTCTAAAAGTAATTTAATGACATGCTGTTGAAAATTTTATGCATTTTAGTGCCAGATTTTGTTTATATCTGTATTTATTTTAAATGATGAAAATTCTTAACTAAGTTAATTCAGAATAAATGATTTAGGAAAATTACCACTTTCTGCAGTTTGGAAGAGAAATGGGTCACTAAACACTCCAATGCCAGCACTGTTTTCTCCAGCAACCTAGAACAGACCAAAAAAATTACACAAGCTTTATACTCTAATTAAACAGAGTCTGAAATAATAAAACTTTGATTTGTCCATTAGATAAACAATAAAGATACTTTCCCCTCTAATTCTTAACAATACTCTCAAAGCAGAAACAAATATAGAGCTATTCAGCATTTCCACTTCCCTTAAGTGAATATTTGCAACATAGCCTGAATCAACAGATTTCTCAGATTCCTGATAGAGAAATTAATAATCAAGTTTAATGTCTATTAGTAGCAATAACAATTTCAGTTACTATTTATAAAGCAACTTCTGTACACTCAGAAATTGACTAGGGATTTTACACATCTCATTTTATCCACATAAGCAAAATACAAGGAATTATTGTCAATATTTTACATATGAGAAAACTGGTTGAGAGAGGTCAAGTAACTTGCCCCATATCACAGGACTAAGTGGCAGAATCAGAATTCAGTTGAAGTTGTATTTATTTCTAAAGCTCTATTTCTTTCTGCTATATTCACTCTAAGACACCATGATTATTTCTGTAATGAACATGAGACCATAAACACAGTGTCTGACTTTAGAGTTTACAATCAGGCAAATTTTAAAAATAAATAGGCAGTCATTTAGACTAAATATTCTAGAATTTAAAAGATAGAAACTATTTTGGCTTGAAACTTCTAGTCAAATACACTAGGACAGAGAAAGTGTCATAAATGAGATCTCTTAAGCTTTTACAAATGCCATAACTGGAATCAGACAGCCTCGGTTTAAACTGCAGCTCTACCAATTCTCAGATAAAAAGGTTACCTTATTTTCCTTTACTTTAAAATGGAAACAATGTATCTATGTCATAAGATTATTCTGAATACTAAATGAAATAACACATGTAAAATACTAAACAGGATTTTTCCCATATCATGTAGATTTGATATTGACATCTAAAGACATCAAATGCACCATGTCAAATGCCCTTTGAAATTCTGCAATGGCTAACATATATTTGAACAGAATAAAAGTTACAACAGTGGTTAATAAAGTGTGGGGTAAAAAAGAGAATAGGGGCTTCCCTATAGTCCTGAAATAAGAGAATTCAAAGGAATAAAAATTTAAATTCTATAAAAATAGATCTAAGCAGAATGAGGTTGGCTAAATTACCTTTCTGGCTGTAACAGCTTCTTATATCACATTAAAAAGATAATCTTTATTATTTTGAATAATATATCTTAACAGATAAATTAATTTGAATTAATATGTGAGCTTATGATAGAAAATATCTGTGCCAAATAATTTTCAGGTGTCAGTTAGAAAAAGGTTGCCTACTCTTTAACTCATGTTTCTGCAGAAAAATAGCCATCAAATCTTTGATTTTTACCACTGCATAAGTAAAAGCCGGTATTTTTCTTTTATCATTTGGGGGGTGCCTACTCTTGGTATGCCTACTCTCCTGTTATTATGATTTTGATTCTGCAAATGGGCATACTTGCAATTAGATTTTAAAAACAGGCAAATGTCTCTATCATTTCTTTCACTTAGATGGTCATCTCAGTTACGTATGATCACATATTTACACAGCTTTTTCTCTTGAGTCGAGACTAAAGAACATATTGACATTACACTGAAAATAGGGAGGATGAGAAAATGCCTGTATTCTTTACTATCCCCTGGAATACCGCATGTGTGTGTGTTTCTCTGTCGTATCCAACTCTTGGCGATCCCATGGACTGCAGTCCGCCTCGTGTCTCCTACACAGGCAGGCGGATTTTTTACCACTAGCGTCGCCACGTCTCCTAACTGTAAACATTTTCACATGGCCTAACTAACAAATGACTGCTTTTTTCTTCAATATTTTAATAAAGTGTTCTTAGATTTTGTATATTTAGTGCTGTAAAGGCATAAATTTTTTATAAACATAAAAGAAGCCATATGCATCCAGGAAATATTTGTTGAATGGAACCAATGTGAATTTGTTGTTCTTTGAGAAACTGGTTCTTTAGAAACCTTCAAACTATTTTCCAAAATTACAATAACATGGAAATATAAGCAGATTAAGAGAAAAATAACAAAGCTAACTTAAAATCTGATTTAAAAGTAGAATATATGAGCTTGTAAAACCTACTAAACTTTATTTTTTTAAAGTCACTAAACTAATGCTTTCTAAAATAGATACATTATATAAACACACACACACACACACACACACAGAGCTTATAACATTTGTTCAAATTTTAAAAGCCCAGATGGGCAATGAGGACATGATTCAGATGATCATTCTTCAAGTCTCTTGCTGCAAAAGCTTGACCTGTTGGGATAAAACTCCTTCACTTTTAAAATGAATGAAATATTTTAATACTATTTACAAAACAATTACCTTGATTTCATATGTTGTTCCAGGATTGAGATTAGTAAGAAGAACTTCCAGACTGTCTGGTTTTGTTCTAACTTGTGTATACGTTGCCTGCATCCATGGACAAACTTCCTTATATTTTACAATGTAAGATATAATTCTCCCATTTGGATTAGGTGGTGTATTCCAAGACAGAAGAATCCCAGCAGATCCGACTCTTTCCCCTGCCAGGAAGACTGGAGGCCCTGGTTCTATTTTTCCAAAAATGCATGTTGTGATAAGGTCAATTATTGTATTTTCACAAACACATGTAAGAAAAATATTTACAAACTGTAGACTTTTAAAGTTCCCAAAGACTAAGTGTCTCGTAAGTGTAAGTTTATCTTCCCTAGAGCTTTGCTACCAAGAGAAAAAATGATTAAATGCTATGGGGAATACCAAAAACATTCTTTTATAAGAATGTGAAAAATGGAATGCTACGAAATACTACATGCCAAATACAGTTTTAATGCCAAATCACTTTTTATAAACACTCAGTTGATGCAAGGCTTACACATAAACACTAAGGAAACAAGAACCAGCCTTACAAACTGAGTAATTCTTTTGGAGCAAGTATACTGAGTTTATTTTCATGCCTTTGTATTATTTAAATATTACCATTAATAGTGTCTCTGATCCATTTCACAAACAAGTATGGAAAAATTGTCTTTGCTATTTGAAAGTAAAGGAAGATAAAGAACCAGTGGAATGCAGGTTCTAAACAGATCACTTTCTTAAGTTTCCATTTTCCTTTAATTACTAAACTGTTTTCATGCATTCAATGCACATATTGCCAACGTAAATAGTTCCATCCAATAGATTTATAAAGGGCCCAAATAATTTGTGAAAGAAAGAAAGAAAGTGGAAAACATATACTTACTTGTCACATTTGTTGTGACTGTTCTGCTAACAGGCGAGCTATATGTTGTAGCCGAAACTGAAGAGATGGTTACGTCGTACCGTGTACCAGGAACAGCATTAGAAACATCAACCTAAAACACCAAAAACAGATGACTGTGTTAAAAATTGTGAAATGCAGGAAAGCTCAAACAATAAATCTATCACAGTAAAAAAAGTAAAGTTAGCACGTTATTGCATGACTCTGTACTGTTTATCACAATGTGTTTCCTATTATTATAAAAAGATACATTTGATATAGCAGAAATATTTACCAAATGACATGCAGTAAAACCTTACAAAACATACTACATTATCAAAGACTAAATCAGTATTCCTATCAATCCCAGCTCACTGTCACAACTATTTAAGAGGCCTAAGAAATCTATAGTCCATTGATTAGCCCTGGTATTTAAGAGTGTGTGTAAAATACCTGTGTCTCTGAAGTTCCAATAAAAAGTAAAAGAAAAATGACAAGAAAACCCATCATTGTCACATTTTTCAGGCAGTAGAATCACATTGATGGCTCTAGAGAGAAATGTTGCCTGCATTAATGATTTAAAGACAGATCCTCCTGGCAAGTGCACAATTAATGAGCCTGGATTACTCAATAGCTCTGCCCTTTCTTTGTTAAATTATTCATGAACCCTTGGATGGTTGGCTGTAGGTTCAGGGTAGACTTAAAAAAAAAAAAAAACAGACATTGCTAAGGTAACAGTCCACCAGTACTGAAACTTACACTCATCAATTCGGCATCAGTGTTTTTGTCTTCATCCTATGCTTTTAAAGAGGCTCAAAGAAGGAAGTTTTCATGGTGGATGAGTTTCATAAAGAACTTTCCTATGTGGACTAAATATAAAATACAAGTTGGCTTGGCCAAGTATGATAATGAAAACAATACCTGATATTCTCCACCTCCAAGATCTCTGATAGTAACAAAGCCACTGGCAGGAACAAGATCCACATGAAACCTGTCCACGTGGCCAGAGGGTAGGCTCCAGTGCAGAGAAAAGGAATGTGCAGAAATATTGAAAGCTTTAAGTTTCTTAGGTTTTTCTGGTTCTGGTATTGAAAAATAGAGGTTTAGAATAGAGTTATTCTCCTAAACTTTCAAAGGAAAAAGGAAATTCAAAGGTTTGAGGGCCAAGTTTCAAAACAACCACATTGTTAGAAAGTGTCAGAGCCTTTACATTATCACTAACCCTCTGTAGGTGTTAGGCACGTATATCTTTTAAAATATCTAGTTTTAAGTTTAATTATCAGAAATAATATATCAATTTATGTATCTGTTTCTGGGATATTCCTTATCTACTAAAATTTGTTGGTTGACCAGATTGTTTTTTAAAGCTTATGTTCTAAGTAAAAAAAATCAAATCATTTTAAAAACAAGTAGATACAAAATACTTACGCAATTACCTGGATATTTATCAAACAGAAAATAATTCAAAAAATAACAAAATATGCCAAACATTTTAAAAGATGAGCATTTCTGATGAATATTTAGTTAGGTGTTTCTTTAAAAGAAAAGTTTTCATATTGGAAATGAAAACAAGATAATTTTTAAATAATAACTAGTAATTGTCCTAGCCAATGCAACCATATATTTTTCTACCTTTTCTTTCACTATTTCCAAAGTTTTGTTTATGCTGCCTGTACCTACTTGCAGGGAGTTTTCCACATAAAGTTCTTTGGATTGGTTGCCAGTGAATCAGGTTCGCACTCTTATCTTTAGCACAGATTCCAGTCAAACAATATAAGGGGAGGGAGATTATGAAGCAAAGCATGTGAAAAACATCCTGATACAGATCCACTCTAACACCATTTCCAAAAGAAAGGGGTCTGGAATTAGTCCTTGAAATCCGTTTATCATTTTAACACTCCGTTTTCCACCAGAAGTGATTTGAAAATCTACATATTTAAAAAATGAATTGTACATTTCCTAATATAACTGATAAGGCACATTGCATAAAATACATATCTTAACAGGCAATTTCTTAGTGTATGTGAGGGGGGATTTTTTTTAGAATGGTTTTTCTTTATCTCCTTTGAAAAATTCCTTGAATGGTTATAACCATCTCGCTAGTGCATGCTAAGTCGCTTCAGTCATGTCCAGCTCTGTGTGACCGTATGGACTGTAGCCCACCAGGCTCCTCTGTCCGTGGGATTCTCCAGGCAAGAATACTGGAGTGGATTGCTGTGCCCTCCCCCAGGGGATCTTCTCGACCCAGAGATCGAACGTGTGTCTCTTCTACCTGAATAGGTAGGTGGGTTCTTTACCACTAGTGCCACATAGGAAGCCCAGTGATTGAAGATAATATTGATCAATTAATTTTCACACGACATCCTCAAAGACACAAACATTCTCTAGGCATCACCTCCAAGCTGCCTATGCAGTGAACACCATAGTTTCATAATAACTCTTTAGCAATATGTCTTATCTAAGGTGAAAGATGTGCTTTCTAAGCTGATCTGAGAAAGTCCCAGTTTGTGATGGGTATAATTTCTTCGTTGGGCATAGCTGCTGGCATTTTTCCTGGATGATTCTGCACACAGACCTATGTCCTCTGTATTCTCATGCCTGAGAGAAAAGGCTTTTATTCTCACCAGTCCATGTTAAAATAGACAAAAGTTTAACGTGACAGAACTCCAACCACTACTCACACTTAATGATTGTGAGGGCTAATACTGTTTCTCCTAAAAAAGTATCTAACATTCAAGAAGTCTTCAGAAACTAGAAAAAGAGCTGGGATGAGACTGCGAAAGAAAAATGAATATAGAAGTAAAGGGCTGTTTACTAAGACAGTGGTGACGGAGAGAGGATGCAGTTTCCTGGAAGGTCTACAATTACACACTGAAGAGCTCTTGGCCGAGGATGAAGTCTGTCTCACTAAGAGGAGGAAGAATATATTTGTCTGGCTATCTTCCAATCTGATAAAAAAAAAGGGAGGCCTGAAAGCTTCAGGACAGTTTGGTAAAGGCCGCTCAAAGCAAAGTGAATAGAAGGCCTGCAAATAGACAGAAAAGAAAATGACTGAGGAAAACCAGCCTGAGTTGTGGGATCATTTAAAAAAGAACAGCCCGATAGTCATGCATGCCACAAGAAAAGTTCAGATTTTTTTCCCCTTAAATGCAATGGAAAACACTGAAAATTTTTAAGCAGAAAGTCAATCTTTTTTTTTTTTGCATTCATTTCTTTTTTTAAAATTTTTTTTTACTTTATTTTACTTTACAGTACTGTATTGGTTTTGGCATACATTGACATGAATCTGCCATGGGTGTACATGAATTCCCAAACATGAACCACCCCCCCACCTCCCATCCCACATCATCCCTCCAGATTGTCCCCATACACCAGCCCCAAACATCCTGCATCGAACATAGGCTGGTGATTCGTTTCTTGCATGATAGTATACATATTTCAATGCTATTCTCCCAAATCATCCCACCCTCTCCCTCTCCCTCAGAGTCCAAAAGTCCGCTCTACACATCTGTGTCTCTTTTGCTATCTTGCATACAGGGTCCTCATTACCATCTTTCTAAATTCCATATATATGTGTTAGTATACTGTATTGGTGTTTTTCTTTCTGGCTTACTTCACTCTGTATAAT